>KZ069257.1:18081-40803 GCA_002091845.1 Anopheles cracens
CATCGTGCAGGAAGAGTGGTTTTTCACATTCCACATGATTTATCAGCATCCACCAGTCACTGTCATATGGTTGAAATATGTTTCTAAAAATTGAAATTCTTTGAAAATATTGTTCTATCCTGCCTAACGACGATTGACTTTAACATTAATTAACATTCCGACCTGATTGAATCTACAGCTGAACTGTGTGCTGCCAAATTCCACACCAATAATTATCAGTGGAAAGAAAGTCGTTAAATCTAATCGTTAATGATTTCCAGCGGAATGTTTGGTTCAAAGTGCTTTCGCATAAAATTAGCAAAACAATTTAGCTCCACTTATCAACTTGCCACCGCAGCCGATACATTTCGCACGTGATTAATGATGGCCTTTGGTTAAGCTGGCGATGGTAGTCGATGGATCGAGGAGTCTCGTTTCATCACATTCATGAATTAATTAATGATTTTCTGCTTTAGTTTAAAGTACGTTACGTTCTGGGCCGTCGACGTCGTTGAAAGCGTTGCTCGCGAGCAACCAAGGAATGAACGATTACTCCAAGGTAGATGGATATCACTTCTCATCTAGCGACGAATATTTTCCGTAATTGTTAATGTTCAAGCAATAAGTATGCTTTTCTTTCTTTTTTGAATTATTGTCGTAAAATGTTGTAAAATAAAATGAGGAAAAAATCACGCATTCATCTCTCCTCATCTCTCCGTCTTATTCAGACCCTCTCTTTGTGCCAATCTGCTTACTAAGCTTAGCTTAGCAGGCGAACCCGGCAGCACATAGAAACAGACCGTACATGACACGCTAAGAAAGCAGCAATCAGGATGATAAATTTCATTTTCACCCTCAATTATGAATCGCACAAGGATGCGCAAGCATAAATCGCCTGGTGATGATTTCGGCAGGAAATGGATTTGTAATTTTCACCAACAACCTATCAATTAAAGTCGGGCGATAGGAAGCAATTCAGAACCGACAGATGACGGATTAACTGGCGAAAGGTCATCGAACACAACGGCGAATGAATAGTATTATTGTAGATGATTTATAGCTTTTTAAAGCGTAAAAAGGTGGATTTGGTGGGCGAATAAGTTACAAACACTTGTAAAAAGCGGAAGAAATGATAAATTGATCGTTATTTTTTTTCGATTTGAAGGCTCCTTGATTATGGTTGCAGGATTTTTGAGACGGTGTAATGAAATCGTTATCGTATAAGCATAATTTAGAAGTTCCGCTTTGCTATGGTTATCGAAAATCGTTTTGTGAATGCAAAACTTTTTCCTGTTTCAGTAATTGTACATTCGCTAAAGAGACGATATTGGGAAAGGATTTCTTGGTCTATTATAAATGAATCGAAGAAATTGAGAACACAGATTGTGCGCTAAAGTTGATACAAACTCATTCTTTGTCCCAGATCCTTAAACTGTACAGAATTTGATGTCACAAACATAAAACCATAAGACAGACCAAATTTGTAACCGAATGAAGTTATGAAATTAATTCAAACAACACTTTGTTGTGTTTGGGTTTCTTTAGTATAAGTCATTGTCCGGAAAAAATCACCTAATTCATATGACTTGCCATCGTTCGTTTGGTCTAAATAAGCTTTATAAGCTAAATAAGCTAAATAAGCTTTCCAAACATCGTTTATCGAAGTTTCCGTTTTCCACGTATTTTAAACCGTATTTTAAACCGTATTTAAACGTATTTTAAAATTAAAAAAATAAATAAAATTAACGGGACGTAATGAAACTCGAACTATTTAGTAACATTTTTTCCAGCTAAATGAATTGGAAAGCTATTTTATTCCATCATTCTAACATTCGCGAGCTATGCACATATTTGTACTGTATATCGCCATTCACTGTTTGCAACGGCGCAGTAAGCTCAAGAGGAAAAACAATTCCCAAAACGCCATGGATGCCCATGAATGCGTAAGCTAAAAGCTGTAAAAGCAGTTTCGCTGCTGTGCCAATGGCATGCACAAACGTGGAAAAGACACTAATGGAAAGTTTCTAATTCATTAAAATTGATTCCCAGTGTAAGGAACCTGTCGCCCAGAAAAGTCTCCCGGCCTGTCAACAACGTCGCCAGTGCGAGCGTGCTCTCTGCTCACTTTGATGTCCTTTTCAATTTACTTTATGTAAATTTTACGTCACTCATCTCTTAAATGAAGGGATAAAATATGCATGCCAGTCTTGGTTCATCAACGAAATGGATCACCTGCTAAGCACTTTAGAAAGCGTGTGCACACTTTTGCAGCAAACGTACAAAAAGGCATTATAAATACATGACTCGCACGAAACCCCAAACAAACAAATCCCCCCTGGGGCGGACAGAATCAGCACCCAGGTACGATGAGCCGAATTGAAACGTCGTTTTCTTTCGCGAATTAATTTCTTTGATCTGCTTTTATTTTCTCCCACCCAGGGCTTATGTGGTTCGGGCGGGCACGGCAACAGCGTCACAGCGAGGTGCCAGCGCTGCTGTCGCCTTGGAACGGAGCAGTTTTCGCGCAAGGAGCTGGATAAATTGCTGTAATTTTTAATTACATCCTCCTTGAGACATCATTTCCACGCGACAAAAATGCTATCAAGGTTGAGCGCTGGGAAATAAAAATCGGCACTATCGCTAACCGGCTCACCGGCTCGTGCGATAAATTCTGCAATCAATCATCGCAACGTAACTTCATTTGCTTCCGCTAATGGCACTTGAACGCCCGGTAATTATTTTAATAGCACTCGGCAGAGCTGGTCCCCATGAGCATACGCCCGAGTATGGTAATCATGTGATTTTATCCGTTGATTTTTTTCTCTCTTGTCGGATGAAAGTAATTCGTGTGAGTGCCGGCGCTCGCACACAACGTTGCGCTTCATAAGGTATCACATGTCTACAAATAAATTAGCTTAAATAAGCTAAGATAATTTGCTATTTTTTATTTTTTGTATTACCTCATAAAACTGGCTGACCTTCATTCATAAACCATCGTAGTTTTGATTGTTGGTTCTGCAAGAACTGGTACTGGATCCTTGGTATGTTAGCTCGTCCATAAGGCATCCGTCACAAAACGCAACATGCTCCCGTATCGATTTTCCGCAAATCCAAAGGCAAACAACTGATTGAAACAGATTGCTTACGGAAGGAAGCAAGAAAATTCCACGATAGGCATAATGTGGCAAGATACTTCCGATGGAATTTCGAGAGCTAGTAGGCGGTGGTTCGTAATTTACACTTACCTTATTCCTTTTTTTCTATCTCTGCTACGGCACCATAAGCTGGTTCTCAGGATGGAAATTTGATACATTTTCACAATGCTCAGCATCCATCTACCGAGTTGTGGCGCTGCCAGCGCTGTGAAGTCTCTGGCAGCGTCGAAGATTTCGAGGCCGTCTGTATAGGATTCTTTTCTCGCACACCGAGCAACGCGAATAGTTCGTGTGTACGGCACCCGGGAAACTAGGGCAAGGAAGCTGTTATGCAAATTGAATTCCAACGTCTAGCCCTCGTTCGGAACGGGGTTTGCTTTATGGTTTTCCGTGCCGTGCCCTTCTATCCTGACAATGCTAACAAGCGTAAGCCGCCTCCGATCATCGGTTGAACTTGAAGACGAACAAAGGAACAGCTTTTGCGCCAGTAACTGCCGGAAACTCTTGGGAATTTTGAAATGCAACCGGGTTAAATTAATAAGCACATGCAGACGATTAGATAGTGCGCGCGAGATCCGGGAGTGAAGCCGTGGTAGGTAATCAAAACGGCAAAAATGGCTAACCAAGCTCTGCGTCTCACTGCAAGCAACCCTTATTACGTGTCCCGCGCGCTGCTGAAAATCGAAACAGCCGTACAATATTTTCCACTGATGACCAAGGCTTTTCCACACGATTGAATATTTATGATGTGTAAAAAGCCCACCATTTCCATGCTTCCGCTCAACAACGGAAAGGGCCCAGAAATTGGCCGGGCGTGTACAAAGGAAACCGAAACCATGCAAATGCCATTTATCATCCTGAATTTTTCCGTATTAAATCCCTAGGGGGGTTTTATTTTCGATCTTGAAGCCAGCTCAGGGTCAGCTGGCTCGTTTATTTTGCTGTAGCAAAAACCGCGACATTGGACGTAAATTGATTTGCATGGATATGAGATGTCTTGCTCTTTCGGCAACGTCACTAGGCTTATCGTTTCCAGCGGAAATGGATTCAATGAAACGGAAATGGTAGCTTTATGATACCGTGCAAACGTTTCGGATGTTTTCTATATTCAAATATGTTATTTTCTAACGTATTCTAACCATTATTGGAGCATGCTTGGGGCCTGAAAAAGGTGTATTAATGTTTTTTTGTGCTTCACCCCATCATATGGTTCAGAATAATAACGTTCCGCTTCAGGCGTGCAACTGGCACACAGCATAACCGATGTAGTTGCACGAGACAGGACGCAAATTGTAAATTGTTCCGGAAACATTGTGTATAATTCACAACGCTATGGAGGAAATCGTGCAATGCATTTCCGCTGCCCTGGTGGATGAGTATGTTGGAACAACTGCTTATTCTCGGTTTGCGCGAACGAACATGGGGATATGTTGTACAATGCACAAAAAAGGAAACACGTACACCAACATTTCACAGTCGTTCGACTGCATAAACGCATATCTGTCTAACGGAATAAAACATGCACCCAATTCTATACGTGCTGTTCGAATCCCGTTGGTTTCGTTGTGGCTATGTCCGTATTTACACATCTGTTAAACTTTAAGTTTCTTGTAACAATTTTAGCGTCAATATTTTTGCAACTGCAACCATACTCACTGGTTGTAGTTTTCTCTCCATATTGTATACATTTTCAAAACAGATTTCTCATGCTGTGCGTATTTTAAAAGCTCACATCTCTATTTACAGTGTGGAAAGATATTCACAGTCACTATAATTATCTCTTGCTATTTTTAATCCAACCTCAACGATTTCCACAGTCATTCAAATTATACTTCTCGCAGTTTCCCGCCTATTGAAATAATCGAAAAGGATTCCAACAGTTGCACATCACTATGGGTGGGAATCATGTGCCGTCATGCAATAAGTATGCTGAAAGGCTGTAGTATGCTTTACTTTCAACGTTGCAAGTGTTTCAATTGAGCATGGTGTAATGAGAAGTTTGCTATTCATATCATTCGGTTCAATGGCACATTTCACATGTATATTACATTCTGGGTAGTTTATTTTTATGATAGTGATGGAAGGCAAACCATTGTTGGAAACTGCAGTTAGTATTAAATGAAGTTGTTCAACAATATGATACTATTTTTCCATAATTAAACCGTATCTACTGCATCGAACTGCACCACAAAATGGTTATAACTAAACAGTTTATTGTTTTTGAGTAGAAACGATAAAAAACGATTAATATTAGTAACATTCTATGCGTGTTTAGCAAAAGTTGTTGGAAACCTGAAAAATACTCCCAATGACTTCATATAAGAGTCATATAAGAGGAAAGCGCGTGCAAGAAAGGCTGTAGCGAGAGAGAATCCGTTAGGGAAAACAACTTATATAAGCCAAAGCGATTATGATAATCGCCTTTTTTATGCTAGAAAACAAAGCGGGAATGAAGGTTAATTATTTGCTACGGTGCGACAAGAAAAGCAGAACCGAATTTTGTCTCGTTATTTAATCGTTTACTATCAAAAGAATTCTCATATTTTTTGTCAAAAGTTGTCAACATACAAAAATGAATATTTCGAAGAACTAAAGGTTTTATCAATAAATAGTGAATATCAATTAATTTTTTGCTACCATTTTTTAATACATTCAACCAAATAGGGCCGTTATGATATGGCCCTATCGTACATATAAAAATACAAAATAAATGTTCATCATATACTAAAACTCACACTTTTGCATTATATGTACTTAAGTTCCAGTAAGATAACATGGCAATTTATTTTCTTGATTGGTTTGGTCTGCGTAGATAACCTCCAAATAAGGCAAGCTAGAAATGTTAGGCCAAGACTTCAAGAGCATGTAATTACAATGAAAAAACTAATAATAATAATAATTAGCATTTGAACGAACGAATGATGTAAAATGACGATAGAATGAACTACAAAAAATTGCTAACTGGAAGATACATATCCCATATAAAAAGGGATTATGATAAGTTGATTGATATGTTTTAGAATCCCCAAAGTCTTTTTTGTTTAAAACATGGTAATCCAAAATGACATTGAATGAGTTCAGTTTTAAAGCTAATGTAGCTGGACCAAATTTAAGCAGAATTAGTGAACGAATAAGCCAAAAAATTGAACAGTTCGAATAAATAAAGTAAAAAAAACGTGCAAAATGAATCACCCTGCCATGTGCAAACCGATTTGGCGCCTTTTTTGACAGCAGCACGATGCAGCAGTGTGCGTGAGATCGGCTGTCAAAACATTCTCATGTCAGTTTTACCACGCGGTATTTGTTGTGACGAGAAGCGCAGCTGAGCTGAAGATAAAACGCCGGTTTCTGTGTGGTAAAAAGTGTTTTATTAAGCATAAAAATGGCAAAACCAGCGTACAAAGTGGCGGATATCGCGTTGGCCGATTTCGGCCGGAAGGAAATCATTTTGGCTGAAAACGAAATGCCGGGACTGATGGCCTGCCGCAAAAAGTACGGACCGATGAAGATTCTGAAGGGCGCTCGGATTGCCGGTTGCTTGCACATGACCATCCAGACGGCGGTGCTGATCGAAACGCTGCTAGAGCTGGGCGCCGAGGTTCAGTGGAGCAGCTGCAACATCTTCAGCACGCAGGACCATGCGGCTGCCGCCATGGCCAAGGCCGGCGTTCCGGTGTACGCGTGGAAGGGTGAAACAGACGAGGAGTACCTGTGGTGCATCCGGCAGACGCTCATCTTCGCGGACGGTAAGCCGCTAAACATGATCCTGGACGATGGTGGCGACCTTACCAACCTGGTGCATGCCGAGCATCCCGAGCTCCTCAAGGACATCCGTGGATTAAGTGAAGAAACGACGACCGGCGTGCACAACCTCTACAAAATGTTCCGTGAGGGGCGCCTCGGAATGCCGGCAATTAATGTGAACGATTCGGTAACGAAGAGCAAGTTCGATAATCTGTACGGTTGCCGGGAGTCGTTGCTGGACGGTATCAAGCGTGCGACGGATGTGATGATTGCCGGCAAGGTGTGCGTGGTGGCGGGGTATGGCGATGTCGGCAAGGGATGCGCACAGGCGCTTCGTGGCTTCGGTGGACGTGTGCTTGTTACCGAGATCGATCCCATCAACGCACTCCAAGCGGCGATGGAAGGCTACGAGGTCACCACCATGGAGGAGGCCAGCCGAGAGGCACAGATTTTCGTCACCACAACGGGCTGCACCGATATCATCATGGGTGAGCATTTCTTAAACATGAAGGACGACTCGATCGTCTGCAACATCGGCCACTTCGACTGTGAGGTGAACGTGGCGTGGCTGGATAAGAACGCGGCCGAAAAAGTGAACATCAAGCCTCAGGTCGACCGCTACCGGCTCGCTAATGGTAACCACATTATCCTGCTAGCCGAGGGTCGGCTGGTCAATCTCGGCTGTGCCATGGGCCACTCGAGCTTCGTCATGTCCAATTCCTTCACCAACCAGGTGCTGGCACAAATCGAACTGTGGACAAACCGCGAAAAGTACGAAATCGGTGTGCATGTGCTGCCTAAGAAGCTGGACGAGGAAGTTGCTGCACTGCATCTGGACAAACTTGGCGTGAAGCTTACCAAGCTCACTCCTCGACAATCCGAGTACCTCAACATACCGACGGAGGGACCTTACAAACCGGAGCATTATCGCTATTAGAAGCACCAGGGCGGAGTTGTTGAATCGCGTCACAAATAAGAATTATTCTATACCTCAATATACACATTTTCGTTGCTTAAAATTCAATTACATGCTCCGGTTATAAAAGTTTTCGATTGTGTTGCGTTTATTTGGCTATTTTAATGTAACAAAAAAGGTGCAAAGTAAAATGTGTCCACTATTATATTTGCCATCTTCTTCAATAAAGAAATGAGTTTGAAAGATAGTGTTTAATTGGGGGGGGGGGGGGGGGGGGTTCTAGAAACATCGGTTTATTGAAAATCTGTGACCCAAACGAGATCAAATTTCACCAAAATTCTCCCAAAAGATGTTTGTATCAAAATAACATCCAATCCATTCCATCTTCATCGCTACATGAAAGCTTTTCCAATACACTGGAACAGAGTGAGCGCTGAAAACATCGTTTAATTATGTTAGTAAGTCCATACTAGGGATTAAGAGGGAGATGCAAGACATTTCAAAAGGCTTACCGGGATTTCGCAGTTTTGTGTATTAGTTAACGGCAACAAATTAACTCCGCGCAGCTTGTCGTAAGGATAGTTTAAACTTTTATTGAAATTATCATCAGTGCCAACAGCTTTTCTTACGCGTAGCTCATTGCTCGTACCATTGCTGTGCGTGTCACAGACTTGTTCTTGGTTTGTTCTTCGCAGACTTATTAAACTTTCTTCAGATTCTTGCCTCTATGCAACGGTAAAGAATGGAGCATGTCGCATTGTACGAGAAGAGTGTGTTAAATATATAATCTTACTGATTTCTTGATTTTGGCTCGTTTTTTTGCAATTTTTGTGTCCTGGAATTTCATCGTCTTCCATGTACCCAACTGATAACAATATTCTGGCTTGTGAATGTGACATCTTTAAAATATAATAAATAGGTTCACTCACTAAGTACTTGTATCCTGGCGCAGGCATGAAGTTCTTCGTTTGCCCGGCCCGCCCGGTTTCTGTTCCGTTTTCTTCTGATATATAAGGTACAAAGGCATATACAATAACAAGGTTCCATATGTACTCTGCACGACACTCATTTACACATATCATTATAAGGGTTGTATATTTTGATTTCTTGTTGGTTTTGGCAATTATGTTTCTTGCTCTTCCATCTTTTCTGCATTATGCTCGCAATAAGTCGTCTAGAATGATGTTTTTCGTTCAACGAGGATTAGTTTACGTTCGTAATTCATAAGAACGGGTTAGCTATTAACAAGTGTTTTCAACCAAGCGGTATGTCCAATGTTTTCTTTTAACGTTTTTCGTACGGCTACCGTTGCCTACCGTGCAGCATTTGGATTTGGTCTTGACCAGCAGTCGGTCCATTAAATGGAAAGGTTGTTTGCTTCGTTTATTTGGTTAGCTTTCAAAACTCGCTAGGCGTACGCATCCTACAGCTGAACACTTACGTTTTGGGCATGAAATATTGTATCGTGTTAGGGATGTGATGTTGGGCGATTCGGTGGCATGAATTATTAATTCAGGTTTTGTTTTATTCAATCATTAACACTGGATCTTATCGATATATACCTATTTGAAATACACAAAAAAATTTAATAACAAAAACGCGTGAGCAAAAATATGTTATGACGACAAAAAAAACGTTTATGAATTGTTCCTCTACACGCTACAAATTACTGTTGCGTAAAACTATGAAAAAACAGTAAATTACTAACTAGTTACTAATTTATAATTTTTGTTTTAAACATAGAATTTAATGTGCTTTATATGAAAACGTTAGACACTTCAACGATTCATTAAATTTGAATAATTTGTAACGATAGGCCTGAAATATATTTTCGATTAAACAATTTTAAAATGCTAAAAAAATTGTGCAAATTGATTGCGATAAATATTAAACATAAACAACTTAAAACAAACGTGACCCTCAATCATTTTGGTTCGGTCGATTTTCGGGTCGATTTCATCAAGTGCGAACGCGAGCCATTTAATCACAGCTGAACAAAGTTTCACCAGCGCCCTGTTTGCCTATTTTCCTTCCTGTTAGTTCACGAGGCTCGAACTATTGCCATCATTGCCTTCGGCCGAAGCGTAAATAAATAAAATAAACCGAAAATGCTAGCAACACGAGCAGGAGCATTCTTTCCCGGATTCATTAGTGCAGCTCACGCCGTCCACGGTAACCAGCACGATGCTTTCTTCCTCTCTAACTGTGGCCGAAAATGTCGCTGGAGTGTCGTTGGCTGCTAGAGCCGGGGTCCTGTAATGAATAGCGTCCTTATTGTACACGCCGTTGGGATTCACATTTCACGGTAAACAGAAAATATAGAAATACGGCCGAATTTGTACAGCTACGATTATAATGAACGTTAAGTTGACAGTCCGCTCCAATCCACCGAACGTGCATTATGAGATCAATAATTGTACTTCCAGTAAACTACCACTTAAGCGGTGTACCAACCTTTCTCATGCAACCTTTCCGCCGGAAGTCGGCTCCTTGGGCGGCGTCCCCTGCGGGTCGGCGACGGTCCTGGTCCGCTGCTCGCCCTCGGACGTATCAATTGGCAATTGAGATCGGTCGTTTGCCGGCAGCAGCTGTCCCTCATCCAACGATAAATTCAATGAAGACCGATTGTGGGTGCCATGCAAATAATGCTGGCATTCATTACCATTGACATCATCCGACGCCACACCCTCCAGCGCGTCCCAGGGTCGATTATGGGAGCGTTGGTTCCGATTCGAATGGTCATTGATTGCGGCAACACCGGTGCTCCCGAAGGTGTCTTCTGTATCTGGCATCCCCGGCCCGGTCGAGAGATCATTATAATATGATCGATTTGTGAACAAATTGTCCTCCATGTCGTATGATTTATCGGAATACTCCGAATACGCGTCGGCGTCGTCGTCACAATCAAAGTATTGACTCTGGAATTGTTGCGATAGGATAGGAAGTGTGGGGAAATAAATCAGAGGCAAGTGAGGAATGGTGTACAAGAAATTAATAAGGATGTTTGTTTTTGTTTTTTTTTATGGTGGGGGTGCCCGCTTCTTTCTTAATTATGTTTTCTTGACTTGTTTCTGGATGATTCCGGTTTAAAATCATCAGAGATGAATTGTTATTTATTCAGTATATATTATACCTTTGAATATATATTAAACCAGTAAATTATATTACAAACAAAGCGTTAATAAAACATACCCAAATCGTGGTTATAGTTTAAGTAGCAGAAACAGACATTTAAAATTGGTACAAACAGTAAAAATTTGTAATAAAACAATACTGTATATAGCAGCCCCTTTTAAACCGCTGAACTCACAAATTAATGAAACCAAATGGGAAGTGACTCGGTTTTTATGGGATAGAAAAAACATATTTTCAAAAAATGGAGAAGTTTTTTTTTAGTTTAATATAAACCGAGAACTGACTATATAAATGTCCTAGATGAAAAGGAAAGCGCTAGCAAAGCGCTGTAAAGCTTGTCTGAAACAAAACAAAGATTTTTTTTTTTTAACATAACGCAAAACCAACAAATGTTCCATGCTTTACAACAATAGCATTGAAAGCTTCCTATTCATCGGCAAGCTTAAAAGAAAACCCATCATGAATATTGAATCATCCGAAAATAGTACAAATAATATCTGAGCAAAAACTGGAGCCAAACCTGGAAAGCAAAAAGTTATCACTACACCGACGAAACATTTGTTTGTATTTAATTCTCGAGAAAAAAAAACTATATAACATACAAACAATATAATAAAGCATGCCGAGCAATCGAAGAATTAAAGCATGAATAATGTAGTTGGCCAAATGTAAAACTAACATAAAACGAATTTTGTGAAATTGTCAGTATAAAATGTCAAATGAGATGAAAGATGGTCACGAAAAACGTTATATTAGTGAAAAGGTTTTTAAACTACGTATATAACATATCAATTATTCAATTTGATAATACAGGAAAGGTTAGAAACAGATATACCTAAACCTTGCAGGAAACGGCTAGGCTCAAGTAACTCACTTTGTGGTGCAAGCTTAACATCGACAATTGCAATTCGCTTGCAAAACTTTTAAGTAACGTATTATTAACACTGAATTTGCCCATACTTTGCGAAGCTTGTCAAGAAAACAAGATAAAAGTATCAAATCAACTCTCCGAACTGTATTCTAATCTGTTTTTCTCAACTCAAAAACCTAAATAACGTGCTGACTTTAATATTCAATTTCATAATCGTAGAAACACTTGTCAATTGGTAATTGGCATGACACTAACATTTGCGACAGTAATAAGCAGATTAGTGTGACTCAAAATGAGGACAGCGATAGACGATCTAATGAAATATTTGCAGTCTGTTCGACTGTTTGCGTAGCACCTCATTTGGGACACCGTCGCCGGCTGATCCGGCGAGCGTGGTTCGCAGCGCGCAATTCTACCATTTGAGAGGACACTCACCTGACAGTCTATGCACCGACAGCTGTCGGTCAGCGAACACTTGATCCCGAGCAGCTGGGCGGCCTCGCTGTACAAATCATTTGCGGATTTGTCGACCGTTTCCGCCCGGTCGAGCGGTGGAGTGGTGGCTCGCCTGTCGCATGACGGAATGGACAGAGAAGCGATAGTTAACCGCCATCAGCACGACACGGTCGCCGACCGTGCAAAGGTGCGCTCATCCGCATTAATATTTACCTTGGCTGGAGCTTATCGGCCAGCCGTTCCACGCTGTTGGTCTTCCGTAACCGGTCTTCGTCGAACAGCTTCCAGAATTTGGCCATTTTCAAGTTAGTCCGCCGGCTCGGTTGGTCCAGATGCGTCGGGACGGTTTTACTGCTACTGTCGACGCTTTTACTGCTACATTTGTTTCGGAAGGCGATGGAGGCAGGCGGCGAGGCGGATCCCTTGCTGGACGCAAATCTAATGAATTCGCTCGACTCGATGAAATGGTGACCGGCGGAGCTGTTGGCATCGATGCCGCTGATTTTGATGCTGCTGATGTTCGCCGAGCCTATGCTGCCCGCTGCCAGCAGACTGCCGATCGTGCACGGCGGTGGCAAATGGGCATCACCGGGTGTTCTGCTACCGGTGCCGGTGCGGCCACCGTGTCGCAGTTCCGCTGCAGTTTTATTATTCACCGTCAGCGCGCGGCCGGCTGGCGAACCGAACAGCTCTATCATGTCCATGTTCTGTAGGACCACACGAGATCGATTAAAATGAGCAAAGGGATTTATAATGCGAGTGATAAAAATACGCATCCCGAATTCCGCAACCACAAATCGATGCCTTCTTTGGTGAATCACACACAAAATTGCACGTGTTAATGAAGAGGCAACAACCTTTCAAAGGATTCGTGCGATCCGTTCCGTTCCATTGAGCTCCATTGCAGCGCAAAATATACCAAGAACGCGAAGTATTTGAAAGGTTCGCGCTTCACTTAAACTATGCATGCCGGCTGCTTCGTCGCATACCACGAGCCATGGCTTATGACCGTTTCCCTAGCACGGGAACGTCTCGATTACTTACCCCATATCGGTAGCTGGAATTCAGCACATAGACGGTGTTCCTGTTATTGCATTCCTCAACCAGTATATCATCCATCTCTATTAAATCAAGAAGAGGAATTTACCAATAAAACGATCAATAAATTAGTTTGTACATTGCACAAATCATTGATGAAGATTAGAATCTCTAGATTGCAACCCACATCTGCAATGCAATCAGTGAAATACATATAGTCGAATCCCAAAGTAGTTACACCTTTGCAACAAAGCATGACGAGCGCTCATGGAAGAAACAGATTTTTCGTTCTATGAAAATCCTAGAAAGCACATAACTAAAAAATAAACTTCTGTTTGAAGTATGAAACAGATAGTTCTTTTAAGAAATTGTCAGCCATTGAACAGTTGCTTAAAAGAATATATATATTATTCAATTTAATTGAAATAATTTTAAAACAGAACACGGAAAATTGAATTAAAATGAAAGAATACTTAGTGATGTTAAGTGCACAATCTTTTTTGTGTTATATTACAATGAGATAGTCCGTGGGTTGATTTTTTAGGTTAATTTTTTTTGTCTTTTATTGAACTTGTTTTACTGGACGTATATAAAAACTATAAACATCATAAATCAAAATCTCATAAATTAAACAAATAATTGTATCAAGTATGAAACATATATATTGGTTCATTAGTTTAAATAGGAAACATACATAGAGCTAACAGAGCTTAGCAATTTCTATGTAACTAATGACATAACTTATCTCTATGTTTAATTCGAATAATAGGAATGCAGTATTCGAATTAATTAAACAAATAATTGTATCAAGTATGAAACATATATATTGGTTCATTAGTTTAAATAGGAAACATACATAGAGCTAACAGAGCTTAGCAATTTCTATGTAACTAATGACATAACTTATCTCTATGTTTAATTCGAATAATAGGAATGCAGTATTCGAATAAGTTTTTTATTGAAAAAAAAAAAGAATATTGTGGAACTTACTTTTTGAATATCTTTGAGTTAAATGTAATAATAAATATTTCAAATCATATAATATATTTAGCTACTAAATTTCACGGACTTCATGTAAAATGCAGCTTTAGTGCAACACATTATGAATTTACCGTCAACAATAAATGTTAAGTTAGATAGATGATTTGTGCCTTTTGGGTAACAGTGCAACCTTTTGTGAATCGATTTTATGCAATTCCCTATGTGGCACAAATTATTCGAAAAATCACCTCGATGCGAAATAACATTAAATAACTTCACATGTGTTAGTAAAGTACTAGGCGTCTCCATATGGGAACCGTGAAAAATGTGTTGAACTTCTACGGCTGGATGAGGCTGGATAGGAATTTATCAGGAATGTGGTTTAGGTGAGAATGATATGATAACAATATAAAAATAGAATAATAGATAAGATAAGCTTATCCTTAGATTGGTGTCGCTCTTATCTTCTCACATATTAATGATTAGCATCGAGCGAGCAACATTAGCGAGCGAGAATGATTTTATGATATAATAAGATAAGACCTGCAAAGTTCGAGCCATTAGAATCATATTGCACAAGTTTTGTATAAATTCAAATGGTTCAATTCTCTTGAAGAATAACGAGATATCTGTCAACATTACGTAGCTATATTTTAACTACTAATAGAATTACTGTCCTAAGCGCCCAATGTTTTTTTTTAATTATATTTGCTATTTTCATTAAAAAAAGGTGTATCAAAGTAAATTCGTATGTTAATTTTACTTTTCTATCCTAAAAAAATTATGCCTTGATGTCTTCAAATGGTGTCGTAGATACAATAATATTGCAAAACACACTGCATATCCAAATGCGGCGTTCACACCAGAAAACATTAGAAACATCAACACAATCGACATCAAACATCAATATGTAAAGTTATACAAGCCAACAGACATCGTCAATTCATGGAAAAACATTGTTCTCTGGTTTCTTTTGCAAGTCTCGGAATTTTCCAACCCATTTGTTAACTTTATATTTGAGGCTTTGGTTTGTGTACCGAGGGACAAATGAGTAAACACCACTCAAGTTACAATCATACTGCACACTGCACCACTCAAGTAGTTAGTATTATTAATCAAATCACAAAATCACCCACGTTAAACTACGTTCAACTTCCATTAACAAAGCTAGTGGCATAATAATTCCCTTTTTTCGTTTACCTACGTCCACTTCAAACGTCTACACACTACCTGCTCATGCCTGCGTGCGCTTTCGTGTACGTCCGAGCGGAGCAAACTGAACTGGACCGATCGAAGCCGGGCTGCCCGGTCGAAAGGTCGATTCGTGGATGGCTTTCCACGCTCGCGCGACTTTTTCGCGAGATTGACATTTTCATTACACGTTTCCATGCCTCCACAGCCGGACCGGGGGTGTAAAAATTGACACCCGAACGCTGTCGCGCTGGAATTCCTTGGAAACGGACATGTACTCGGGGTACCGGCGGTTTCGGTGGCAAAGTCAACGGCCTGGAACCGGCGTTGGATGAGCCGAAAGTGGATCGTAACGCTTGTCGCTAGCTCGGAGAAGCACGTATCGACACTTCCGCTAATGAAGATGGCAATATGTATGGAGTCGCAGTTGAACAGGAACGTCAGCGCAAACACGACCGGGTGCTGATAGTTGTGAGGGAAGCTACATAGTTTCGAAGCAAGAAGGTTGAACAAAAATATGCAAAAACTACGCCCGGAAACAAATCACCGAAATCTGTTCCGACGTCGCAAGTTTTGTTTCCTGGCAACGGGTACGGAAATACCTACGCCATCGGTGCTACGAATCGGGCCCGTTCTTCGGCGAGCGAACGGGAGACTCCCGCGGCGACAGCACTTAAAATGTAGAACCATCCGACAACCAGAGCCGATGTCATGTATAGTTTCGTCAGCTTCGCATGGAAGTGGCCGCTGCGACGAAACAGCAGCAGCTCCGCCGCGGACACACCACCTTGCAACGCCTTGAACGAATCAATCAGCGCGACCATGGCCGCCGGTTCGAAAACGAAGATGTAGAACTTGGAAATAGTCACCATGCACACGACCAGCGTCGGGATGGCGTCGCAGATCATGGCGAAGTGATTCACGTGCTGAAATATGTAGATCGACTGCAGTACCATAAACACGACCAGCACGCCGAGACAGACGCGCTGCCGAATTCCGGCGAGCGTGCTTTGCTCGCGAAACACGCCACAGTAGCGCAGATACCACATCTGGGCGTCAAGAAAATTCTCCGTACCGCTCATGCCTGCGTGCGCTTTCGTGTACGTCCGAGCGGAGCAAACTGAACTGGACCGATCGAAGCCGGGCTGCCCGGTCGAAAGGTCGATTCGTGGATGGCTTTCCACGCTCGCGCGACTTTTTCGCGAGATTGACATTTTCATTACACGTTTCCATGCCTCCACAGCCGGACCGGGGGTGTAAAAATTGACACCCGAACGCTGTCGCGCTGGAATTCCTTGGAAACGGACATGTACTCGGGGTACATTCTTTATCTTTCATTTGCTGACAGGCGCTTATTAACGTAAACGATAGAAGATGACGCAATTTAGGGAAATTGGTTTCAGTTGGATTTAAAATATCATCAATACTGTTCATTTATTCATTCGATGGTAGAAAATTGCACATGTATGCAATAATACTGAATTGAAAATTACTCTACTGTTCTTAGTTGTATCTAAGTTGTACTATTTACGCAATAATACACGTGAATGTAGCTTTGTTAATATCATGTCATGTAAGTATCACAATCTTATGAAACTTAAATCATAACGAACGCCATCGACGCGAGCATCAGGACACGCGGCGTGTTCATGAATATCACAAATTGATAGCCAATAACGCACAGTAGCAGTGAGTCCAGCAGCAAGAGGTAGAACACGGTGTACTGGAAGAGGTCCGTCATGGCCAGGCACAGCCGTAGAACATCCTTATGGTACGCCACGGCCGCCTCCAGCTCTTCTCCGGCGGTTTCGGTGGCAAAGTCAACGGCCTGGAACCGGCGTTGGATGAGCCGAAAGTGGATCGTAACGCTTGTCGCTAGCTACAAAGCTAGTGGCATAATAATTCCCTTTTTTCGTTTACCTACGTCCACTTCAAACGTCTACACACTACCTCTGTCTCATTGTCACTTACCTTTGGGGCTGAAGTTTGACGAGTAGAGAAAGTTCACCAACGCCTTTGAAGGATACTCGTCCCGCTGACCTTGGTTCCAAGGACTGCAAAGCGTAGTCATCCACAGCGATTGGAGACCTGGGACGAGAAGCGGTGTACATAAACAATGGCAAAAGTTAGTATTGGAGTGAAGTCATCAATTACAGATTGTATCTATAAATACGCGTCCCGCTTTGTTGGTTTTGTTGGTTTAACCAATCTTGTTACAACTCAGTTTACTTAATGTTGAACCGTATCGAACCGTAACAGCTGGATGTATGTATGTCACACTTCTTGCTGTTTCATGAATGTGCACTAAATGTGTATCAATCCTTTAATTTGTGATCGTTATGAAATACTTGGCTGTTAATTGAATCTCCGATGTCTTTATTTAAGTTATCATCTTGCCGCAGGAAAGCTTTACGCCATTTAAAGGGACAGATCATTTTAAGATATGTTGTGATTATTGCTACATTTCAAGCAAAACGCCTATGGCCCATGAATGCCTTAATTAAGCAAGTACCGAGAGGGCTGGCTACAATCATTCGTTAAGAAAACATTTGCATTTCTCCGCTACGCTGTGCTTCTACGAAGGTGCCCAACAATATTTCAACAACACTAGAGCTACGGTAGGCACGAAATGTTGTTAAATGATGCGAACTTTGACGCTCGCAACGACTTCCCGCGCCTTCCCGTGGTGGGCGTGCTTGACACACTGGCTAGATCTGAGCAGCAGCACCTTACTCGCATGCGAAGCCTACTGCTCCGTCTCCAAGGAAAGTAGCATGGTGATGTATGATCCCGTTGAGTTTAAAATCTGTAACAAAATTTGCATATCATTACACGCTACTACACGCAAAATCCTTATCGCTGCCACTGCCTGTGCCCACCTTCTTAAGTGTGGGCAACGTCGCCCTCATGAAACCACCTTTGGTGACGACGGGCTTCTGGGCCCGCATCATGCATATTCGCAGCCGTCTCTGCACGGCCGGTCGAGCCTCGTACCAATTGCTCTGATAAATCGCGTCGGCCACCTTCAAGCTCTGGGAATGCGAGGAAGCGGAGGGTTTTGCGGAGTGTTGTTCATTTTTCGTTGTGTTCGTTAAACGCCAGGCAACGTACCTCGTCGTACATCATGGAACCATGGTAGCAGTATATGACCGCCTGTAAAACCATAACGAACGCCATCGACGCGAGCATCAGGACACGCGGCGTGTTCATGAATATCACAAATTGATAGCCAATAACGCACAGTAGCAGTGAGTCCAGCAGCAAGAGGTAGAACACGGTGTACTGGAAGAGGTCCGTCATGGCCAGGCACAGCCGTAGAACAAAACACCACTCAAGTTACAATCATACTGCACACTGCACCACTCAAGTAGTTAGTATTATTAATCAAATCACAAAATCACCCACGTTAAACTACGTTCAACTTCCATTAACAAAGCTAGTGGCATAATAATTCCCTTTTTTCGTTTACCTACGTCCACTTCAAACGTCTACACACTACCTCTGTCTCATTGTCACTTACCTTTGGGGCTGAAGTTTGACGAGTAGAGAAAGTTCACCAACGCCTTTGAAGGATACTCGTCCCGCTGACCTTGGTTCCAAGGACTGCAAAGCGTAGTCATCCACAGCGATTGGAGACCTGGGACGAGAAGCGGTGTACATAAACAATGGCAAAAGTTAGTATTGGAGTGAAGTCATCAATTACAGATTGTATCTATAAATACGCGTCCCGCTTTGTTGGTTTTGTTGGTTTAACCAATCTTGTTACAACTCAGTTTACTTAATGTTGAACCGTATCGAACCGTAACAGCTGGATGTATGTATGTCACACTTCTTGCTGTTTCATGAATGTGCACTAAATGTGTATCAATCCTTTAATTTGTGATCGTTATGAAATACTTGGCTGTTAATTGAATCTCCGATGTCTTTATTTAAGTTATCATCTTGCCGCAGGAAAGCTTTACGCCATTTAAAGGGACAGATCATTTTAAGATATGTTGTGATTATTGCTACATTTCAAGCAAAACGCCTATGGCCCATGAATGCCTTAATTAAGCAAGTACCGAGAGGGCTGGCTACAATCATTCGTTAAGAAAACATTTGCATTTCTCCGCTACGCTGTGCTTCTACGAAGGTGCCCAACAATATTTCAACAACACTAGAGCTACGGTAGGCACGAAATGTTGTTAAATGATGCGAACTTTGACGCTCGCAACGACTTCCCGCGCCTTCCCGTGGTGGGCGTGCTTGACACACTGGCTAGATCTGAGCAGCAGCACCTTACTCGCATGCGAAGCCTACTGCTCCGTCTCCAAGGAAAGTAGCATGGTGATGTATGATCCCGTTGAGTTTAAAATCTGTAACAAAATTTGCATATCATTACACGCTACTACACGCAAAATCCTTATCGCTGCCACTGCCTGTGCCCACCTTCTTAAGCGTGGGCAACGTCGCCCTCATGAAACCACCTTTGGTGACGACGGGCTTCTGGGCCCGCATCATGCATATTCGCAGCCGTCTCTGCACGGCCGGTCGAGCCTCGTACCAATTGCTCTGATAAATCGCGTCGGCCACCTTCAAGCTCTGGGAATGCGAGGAAGCGGAGGGTTTTGCGGAGTGTTGTTCATTTTTCGTTGTGTTCGTTAAACGCCAGGCAACGTACCTCGTCGTACATCATGGAACCATGGTAGCAGTATATGACCGCCTGTAAAACCATAACGAACGCCATCGACGCGAGCATCAGGACACGCGGCGTGTTCATGAATATCACAAATTGATAGCCAATAACGCACAGTAGCAGTGAGTCCAGCAGCAAGAGGTAGAACACGGTGTACTGGAAGAGGTCCGTCATGGCCAGGCACAGCCGTAGAACACCCTTATGGTACGCCACGGCCGCCTCCAGCTCGTCTTCGGCGGTTTCGGTGGCAAAGTCAACGGCCTGGAACCGGCGTTGGATGAGCCGAAAGTGGATCGTAACGCTTGTCGCTAGCTCGGAGAAGCACGTATCGACACTTCCGCTAATGAAGATGGCAATATGTATGGAGTCGCAGTTGAACAGGAACGTCAGCGCAAACACGACCGGGTGCTGATAGTTGTGAGGGAAGCTACATAGTTTCGAAGCACAGAACACGGAAAATTGAATTAAAATGAAAGAATACTTAGTGATGTTAAGTGCACAATCTTTTTTGTGTTATATTACAATGAGATAGTCCGTGGGTTGATTTTTTAGGTTAATTTTTTTTGTCTTTTATTGAACTTGTTTTACTGGACGTATATAAAAACTATAAACATCATAAATCAAAATCTCATAAATTAAACAAATAATTGTATCAAGTATGAAACATATATATTGGTTCATTAGTTTAAATAGGAAACATACATAGAGCTAACAGAGCTTAGCAATTTCTATGTAACTAATGACATAACTTATCTCTATGTTTAATTCGAATAATAGGAATGCAGTATTCGAATAAGTTTTTTATTGAAAAAAAAAAAGAATATTGTGGAACTTACTTTTTGAATATCTTTGAGTTAAATGTAATAATAAATATTTCAAATCATATAATATATTTAGCTACTAAATTTCACGGACTTCATGTAAAATGCAGCTTTAGTGCAACACATTATGAATTTACCGTCAACAATAAATGTTAAGTTAGATAGATGATTTGTGCCTTTTGGGTAACAGTGCAACCTTTTGTGAATCGATTTTATGCAATTCCCTATGTGGCACAAATTATTCGAAAAATCACCTCGATGCGAAATAACATTAAATAACTTCACATGTGTTAGTAAAGTACTAGGCGTCTCCATATGGGAACCGTGAAAAATGTGTTGAACTTCTACGGCTGGATGAGGCTGGATAGGAATTTATCAGGAATGTGGTTTAGGTGAGAATGATATGATAACAATATAAAAATAGAATAATAGATAAGATAAGCTTATCCTTAGATTGGTGTCGCTCTTATCTTCTCACATATTAATGATTAGCATCGAGCGAGCAACATTAGCGAGCGAGAATGATTTTATGATATAATAAGATAAGACCTGCAAAGTTCGAGCCATTAGAATCATATTGCACAAGTTTTGTATAAATTCAAATGGTTCAATTCTCTTGAAGAATAACGAGATATCTGTCAACATTACGTAGCTATATTTTAACTACTAATAGAATTACTGTCCTAAGCGCCCAATGTTTTTTTTTAATTATATTTGCTATTTTCATTAAAAAAAGGTGTATCAAAGTAAATTCGTATGTTAATTTTACTTTTCTATCCTAAAAAAATTATGCCTTGATGTCTTCAAATGGTGTCGTAGATACAATAATATTGCAAAACACACTGCATATCCAAATGCGGCGTTCACACCAGAAAACATTAGAAACATCAACACAATCGACATCAAACATCAATATGTAAAGTTATACAAGCCAACAGACATCGTCAATTCATGGAAAAACATTGTTCTCTGGTTTCTTTTGCAAGTCTCGGAATTTTCCAACCCATTTGTTAACTTTATATTTGAGGCTTTGGTTTGTGTACCGAGGGACAAATGAGTAAACACCACTCAAGTTACAATCATACTGCACACTGCACCACTCAAGTAGTTAGTATTATTAATCAAATCACAAAATCACCCACGTTAAACTACGTTCAACTTCCATTAACAAAGCTAGTGGCATAATAATTCCCTTTTTTCGTTTACCTACGTCCACTTCAAACGTCTACACACTACCTCTGTCTCATTGTCACTTACCTTTGGGGCTGAAGTTTGACGAGTAGAGAAAGTTCACCAACGCCTGTTTTAATAGGAAACATACATAGAGCTAACAGAGCTTAGCAATTTCTATGTAACTAATGACATAACTTATCTCTATGTTTAATTCGAATAATAGGAATGCAGTATTCGAATAAGTTTTTTATTGAAAAAAAAAAAGAATATTGTGGAACTTACTTTTTGAATATCTTTGAGTTAAATGTAATAATAAATATTTCAAATCATATAATATATTTAGCTACTAAATTTCACGGACTTCATGTAAAATGCAGCTTTAGTGCAACACATTATGAATTTACCGTCAACAATAAATGTTAAGTTAGATAGATGATTTGTGCCTTTTGGGTAACAGTGCAACCTTTTGTGAATCGATTTTATGCAATTCCCTATGTGGCACAAATTATTCGAAAAATCACCTCGATGCGAAATAACATTAAATAACTTCACATGTGTTAGTAAAGTACTAGGCGTCTCCATATGGG
>KZ069260.1:0-24906 GCA_002091845.1 Anopheles cracens
CCGTCGGTGACCGGCGAATGTGAAACGCTGTACGACGTGAATGCCGTTCCGGAATTCCACTTCCAGTCGCACAAGGAATGGGTCCCGCAACCCCAGTGGCTCGAGGATGACCAGCATGTGTTCCACGTCGTCAAGTCCCGCAACTTCGACCACTGCGAGCAGCGCATGGGCTTCCACTTCGGTTTCAGTGGATTCAGCGACTTCAAGCCAAACACCAACCAGATGGGTAACATCATGACCAAGTCGGAAGTGACGCAGATGTATCTGACCGGCGACTGGTACAATTACACCATCCAGTCGGTGTCTACTGTCAACAAGGTTGTCGTCAGCCCGTCTCTGGTCAACAGCCAGAAGGCCATGGTCTACGCTCAAGTGAACATGACCCTCAACGAAATCACGCCTTACGACAAGTACCCAGAAGGCCCGGCCGACGATCGTCAGGTGTTTGTCGA
The DNA here is from genome assembly GCA_002091845.1 of Anopheles cracens. Classification (NCBI taxonomy): domain Eukaryota; kingdom Metazoa; phylum Arthropoda; class Insecta; order Diptera; family Culicidae; genus Anopheles; species Anopheles cracens. Next base: position 453 of record KZ069260.1, read on the forward strand.
TCTGGTGTACAGCTACAACATGGCTCACGACAAGAAAAACTTCGTCCGTCCGGCTAACGAGACCGATGACTCCTCGTCGTCGGATTCCGACTCTTCCGACTCTGACTCATCCAGCTCCTCGGACTCCAGCTCGTCGGAGGAAGAACAGAAGAACCACAAGATCAGCCCTGCCGAGCAGTACAAGAAGCAGCTGAAGAACACCGAGCGTCGCGGAAACCGCAACCGCCGTGATCTGAACGCCTTCCAGGAGAAGCAGTACTACGAAGCATACCAGCGTGACCAACACCGTCTGCGTAAGCACAACGATACCTCGTCCGACTCGTCCAGCTGTTTTTGTTTGTGTCTTACAGTGGGGCTGTGTACGGCGTACCAGTACTCGTCCGAGTATGAGTTCCCATACTCCCGCCCGTTCAACAAGACCGGCTTTGAGTTTGGTGCTTGGGAACCGAACCGCGAGTACGTGTACAATGTGACGACGAAGACCATGACCGCTCTGCCGGATCTCGAAGATTACTGGACCGGCATTGTGACGCACGGCTACCTGGTGGTCCGTCCCAAGGATCACAACTACGTCGTTGCCTACATTGATCGTCCGGTGTACGCCGCGTTCAACGAGTATCTGCCCCGCGGATACCGCACTGAACTGGCGCACTTCAACCTGAAATGGCAGCCGATGCCCTTCAGCTCGAAGCCGTTCGGAATCTACTACAACAAGGGAGCCGTGAAGGGCTTCTACGTGGAGAAGACTGTCCCGAACCACGAAGTGAACATGCTGAAGGCCTGGGTCAGCCAGCTGCAGCTGGACACTCAGGGTGCTTACGTCATCAAGTCGGAGTTCAACCAGTTCCCGGAGAACAACACTCTCACCGGTGTGTACAAGACCATGGAGCCGTCGGTGACCGGCGAATGTGAAACGCTGTACGACGTGAATGCCGTTCCGGAATTCCACTTCCAGTCGCACAAGGAATGGGTCCCGCAACCCCAGTGGCTCGAGGATGACCAGCATGTGTTCCACGTCGTCAAGTCCCGCAACTTCGACCACTGCGAGCAGCGCATGGGCTTCCACTTCGGTTTCAGTGGATTCAGCGACTTCAAGCCAAACACCAACCAGATGGGTAACATCATGACCAAGTCGGAAGTGACGCAGATGTATCTGACCGGCGACTGGTACAATTACACCATCCAGTCGGTGTCTACTGTCAACAAGGTTGTCGTCAGCCCGTCTCTGGTCAACAGCCAGAAGGCCATGGTCTACGCTCAAGTGAACATGACCCTCAACGAAATCACGCCTTACGACAAGTACCCAGAAGGCCCGGCCGACTTGATAAGGAATAGAGAGTAAACATGACGAAAGCAAAATTATTCAATCGTTCATCTCACTGATTCATACGCTAAGGATTTATTGATTTGATGATAGCATAATACTGCAATCAGCTAAAAATTCAGTATAAAAACTGCTCCGTTACACACCAGAAGGCACATTCGAGCTTTGGAGTGCAATCAAAGCATCCGGGCATCTGGGAACAACCGAACCATGATCGCGAAGTTACTTCTCCTCACGTTTGGTAAGTGATCTTAGCCATCAACGGTTCTATTGCTCCAAGGATCAGTGCAACATTCGAGGATCCTGGCAAAGAAGCGGGCACAAGTGAAGTGAATCAGTGCTAACGGCCGTGTTTTTGTTTGTGTCTTACAGTGGGGCTGTGTACGGCGTACCAGTACTCGTCCGAGTATGAGTTCCCATACTCCCGCCCGTTCAACAAGACCGGCTTTGAGTTTGGTGCTTGGGAACCGAACCGCGAGTACGTGTACAATGTGACGACGAAGACCATGACCGCTCTGCCGGATCTCGAAGATTACTGGACCGGCATTGTGACGCACGGCTACCTGGTGGTCCGTCCCAAGGATCACAACTACGTCGTTGCCTTCATGGTTCATTTGGATGTTTTTGTTAGCTGAACTACATGCAAAAGTTAATGCATGCCATGTAATGTAGCTTGCATACGAGCAGGTCGGTTAAATTGAGTTTTGAATCCACAACCAGTAATGTGTAAGGCATCTGGATAATAAAACCATACTACCATAGTCGGCTGTAAAGATTTCGTTATAGGAAAATAGCCGTAAGAAGACTAGCGACGCTCACTAGCGACTTTAACTCTAAAGTGGCTCCACGAAAAATGAATTGTGTTATAACGATAATACAATAATTGTCCACGTCTGTAAAAGCTATTAAATAAATATACTATGGACTATAGCATAAACTAATATGCTCATCATCATACGGAATCAAATGGCCGTCTACCTGGAGTTGAGGAATATTTGTTTCCATTTCATTTAGTAGTTATTATATGGAATAAAAATACGTATATTGTTGTACGAAGGTTAATGAAAAATGTTATTTTCTTAACCGAAATATTTTCAGCACCAAAAACTAGTGATTAATAGTGATAATGTTGAAATGCGCTCTAAGTTGTACTATGTGTAGCGATACTGGTGGTTATATGAAATTCATTCACAGCTCACATGAATGATGCAAAACAGCAACAGAGACAGAAATATGCACAAAGAAAAGTGCTGCAGTAGAGACGTCAAAATAAAAACAGAAAAAGTTCACTCCACTTGTTCCACTTGTGTAACGGATATTTGAGCTAAGTTGATAAGGAATAGAGAGTAAACATGACGAAAGCAAAATTATTCAATCGTTCATCTCACTGATTCATACGCTAAGGATTTATTGATTTGATGATAGCATAATACTGCAATCAGCTAAAAATTCAGTATAAAAACTGCTCCGCTACACACCAGAAGGCACATTCGAGCTTTGGAGTGCAATCAAAGCATCCGGGCATCTGGGAACAACCGAACCATGATCGCGAAGTTACTTCTCCTCACGTTTGGTAAGTGATCTTAGCCATCAACGGTTCTATTGCTCCAAGGATCAGTGCAACATTCGAGGATCCTGGCAAAGAAGCGGGCACAAGTCGTTTCTTTAAATTATTGGAATTATTCTCAAAGGGATAAACTTCACACATTCACTTAAATGTAACATTAGTTTGAATGAAATTAATTTATTAATGATCCTGATCGTTATGCATTAGTGATTGCTGTTCACACTGAACAGAGCAGAGATGAAAATATTGATAAAGACATAGTTGTAAGTTTGCTCGGTTATCAACCCGTAGAGATAAGCTTCAGGATTATATTTGTGCATTAGGTAAACTTTACTTGAAACTATAAATAAATAGTCTGGATTTCGGTCATGGTTCATTTGGATGTTTTTGTTAGCTGAACTACATGCAAAAGTTAATGCATGCCATGTAATGTAGCTTGCATACGAGGAGGTCGGTTAAATTGAGTTTTGAATCCACAACCAATAATGTGTAAGGCATCTGGATAATAAAACCATACTACCATAGTCGGCTGTAAAGATTTCGTTATAGGAAAATAGCCGTAAGAAGACTAGCGACGCTCACTAGCGACTTTAACTCTAAAGTGGCTCCACGAAAAATGAATTGTGTTATAACGATAATACAATAATTGTCCACGTCTGTAAAAGCTATTAAATAAATATACTATGGACTATAGCATAAACTAATATGCTCATCATCATACGGAATCAAATGGCCGTCTACCTGGAGTTGAGGAATATTTGTTTCCATTTCATTTAGTAGTTATTATATGGAATAAAAATACGTATATTGTTGTACGAAGGTTAATGAAAAATGTTATTTTCTTAACCGAAATATTTTTAGCACCAAAAACTCGTACTTTCTATATTCCTATCCTATTGTCGAAGCTACAAATTTCAAAGTTATTGGAAGTTATGCATTTAAAATATGTCCCAACGTAATATTAAATGTATTTACTTGATATCCAAACTTGAAACGACGCTTGAGTATATATTATTTTTAAAAATATTTTGAACTTTTTGACTAAAATCTAATGAATCTACTCGCGGAGTAAAATGAACTGAATATATATTAACGGATGCAAAATTAAGTCACAAAACGTTAGAAAGACATTGACCGACAAGGTTGTGAGCCTACAATAAAAGGTAAACATTTTGAAACGTCATTTACAAATCGTTGTATCAGTATTATTAGTCTTAGGTTCTTTGGAATGTTAAACAATAAAGAATACATCCAAACTTATTTCCAATATTAATCAAAATAAATATTACTTAAAACTTAATAGATTTGCTTTACCGCCATAGAAGCATAGTTATTCTTTGCTAGGGGAAGATAGCTCTTATGAAATTGTGGCAGATTTGGCAGAATTTTGGCAGCTTTTAACTGAACCATAAACACATACCCCGTTTCTTTAAATTATTGGAATTATTCTCAAAGGGATAAACTTCACACATTCACTTAAATGTAACATTAGTTTGAATGGCCGGACGCCAGCGCTACAACTACTACTACAAGGACTTTGATCTATCGGCCTCGTCGTCCTCGGAATCGTCGTCTTCGTCGGAGTCGGATGAGTCTGATGACTCTAACTCGTCTTCCTCGGAAGAGAACAAGGACAACCGTGAACACTTTTTCGAGAAGCAGCAGTACACTGAGAAGGAGTGCCCCGTGAAGCATCAGGCTCAGTACGTCGAACAGGGTGATAAGATCTGCTTCACCAGCCGTCCGCTGCCGACATGCGCTTCCCAGTGCAAGGCCACCGAGAAGGTTCCCAAGTACGTCGATGTCCACTGCCGTGACGCATCGGATTCCGTGGCTCAGCTGTTCAAGCAGCAGATCCGCAAGGGAGTCAACCCGGACATGAGCAACAAGTCGGTCACAAAGACCGTCAAGTTCTTCTTGCCTAAGAAGTGTGTGCACGTCTACTGAGCAACAAACCATGACATAACGAAGAAATTGAAACATATGTAAAAACGAACATTCAGAAAATGTATAAAAAAGAGAGGAGTATTTAAATAAAAAGGTTTTTTTGACACGAATTACTTTGCCATGTTTTCTTAAAAATATAATAAGTAATTTGTCGGGTTTCTTGTTTATCAATGAGTTGTTCAAAGTTCTTATTATAGCGTCATAATTGATGGAGTTTTTATAAAGTGTTTTATTGGTTACAATGCAATTAGTGTTTGCAAATCAGATTTGGTTTTTATATATGTAGGAAATATGTCAGTCTTGGACGTTTTATGAAAAAAAAATATTTCGTATTTCGTGTATTTTCGTGTATTTCGATGGTCTGAATTTGGCAAATAATTTTACACTTTGTATCTCATATAAGGGCAGAAAGCATTTCTTTCGCTCGTATACGACCATTCGGTTCTAATAAATAATAGTATTAAAACACTTGAGATATAAATCTTACGTATTATTCACATGTACATAACTTTCAGTTACATATTACATAGTTACGAGATAATTCTCAATAAAACTAAAAAGATGACATCAACTAGAAACCCTCCAGATCAAGGTATATCCTTATCAAGTTGATTTTTTTTATTCAAATGACCTACATAAGAATAAATATAGTTTTTGCTAAAGAAGCTGGTAAATTAAATGCTTCTACAGTTCTCGCTGTATTATTCCTACCAAAGCTTGCCGTTAATTTATCAAAAGAGCTGATGGCTACTTCATGTACCTAGAGCAATGCATCGATCGTGAGGCTATTGAAGCGATGCGAACTATGATGGGTAGAGCTACGCTTGCGTAAACGCGATGAAAAAGAAAATTGCAAATTGTAAACAAACACCCGTTTGCCGGTTGGGGCACCGACAAACAGGTGTAGTAGCAGAATAACCATAAATTGTGTACATCTGGAATGTGTGGTTATAGCCCTATGGTGAGAAATTGCTGCATCTGTTCACCCACCAGAGATAGTAGTTTACGATTCTAGTAGTAATGTGAGGGGGTGGGAATACTATGCAAACAGGAAACTGGAAATAGATTCCATAACACGGTCGCTAAAAATAGAAACTAACACTAAGATATGTTGAACGGTAATTGGTCGGTATACCAAACCCAAACATTAAAGAAGGACCAATGATTAAAAAAAAATCATAGGATCCGCATCCTGTCCACATCTTTTGGCAGGCCTAGACTTTGTGACTCTTTATAGTAGGCTATGAGTGTGAGAGGTCGGTCTAGATACAATTTGGTACCGCTTCTATCGCGTAAAAATCGACGCAGTTACCAATTACATAACCAAACCGGAAGGATAAAACAAGATTAAAACCAAATTTTACGGTTTAACAATGGATCTTTAGATTATGTTTAATCAATTGATGTCACAACACTTACCATGCCTTCACACAATGACACTCGTATAGTGGAATCTGGTTCTCCCTCAACCTTGCCGGAGTAAAAGCAACCCTGAAGTCTCTGGTTCTCGTCGTGATCCTCAGGCTTGCGCAATGTTGCATTCGACCAGAAGTGAGTCACCTGTGGTGCGCGAAAAAGGGATACACATTAATTGCAATAAAATGAAGAAGGATTTACTTTCTTCATGTCGATGATAAACACTGCACTGCCGTTGACGGATCATGTACGTCTTGGTTTTGATATCTAAGCTAATCGATATAAGAAATTGTGAATTTTTCCCCATTACCTTCATATCTTTTCGAATGAACGCATCGTCTTGCCACAGTTTTAAATGCATACTTATACCGAATGCGTCAATTTTGTACTCCGGATGGGGATCCCAGATTATTGAGGATGTACTTCGAAACGCACCGGTGGCGTGTCGTCGATCGGAAACATCTGTAAAAAGGTCATATTGAGAATATAGAATTAATTGGTATGGTATTGCTATGGTATGAATTTAACTAAGCTTACCTGTTTTAGGTTGATACAGCAGATCATCTTGGTGCAATGGTAGCACTAGGACTTTAGTAATATACACATCTTCGGTCGTACTGTTCTTTGATTCTCGCGACGCACTGTCATTACCTAGATTATTGCTAATAATACTATTGGTACTAATATTGCCATCAGATACTGATGATACTATTCTACTGCTACCACTATTATCGATGACTTCGGGTAGCCGCAGAGTTGAGTCCCGCGCTGCATGTGCTGCAAAGAAGCGAAAAGACAATAGAAAATGTGAGCGTACTTTCGAACAATACAAATCTTATAAAAGACCTTTGCCAAAAAAGACCATTTTCTTTAATATTTTTTTTTAGGTCAAACATAAGAATGCAGATATGCATCGTTCACCTTTTAACACATTATTTTTTTTTTCTCGCGATCAGTCCACGGAAATAAGCAAACCTTAAGAAGCAGTAGGATTTACAATCCGACAACCGGCTGTCCGGAATTTAAATGGATTTGATGTAGGTCGTCGCGTTACAAGGGATTCAGAAGTTATTTATCTTCGACCTGCAACGTCAGACGGCCACTGGAGCATTTAGAGAAAAGATATGGCATTGGTGATGCAAAAGAATGTTACTGAGAGACACACACAGGAATGGGATCCAGTAAAAGGGTAAAAAATGTTGGGATTAACATCTTTTCACAGCTCAGCTGACGTCAGGCAACGGTAGAAGAAGGGAAGAAAGTGAGAAGGTAAGAACGACAGGTCCGGTCCAGTGGATTAGATGGCCACTTTGCAAATCTCCAGAATTCACGTCTCGAAAACGAACGAAGGTTCGTACAATCACGTCCGCGTCTCGCAGAATCGTCCAGATTGGGTATTCTAATCTTCCAGGAACCTGGCGAGAGAACCTTTCGTTGGGTGGGTAAAATATAAGCGCTGACTAAGACAGAGGTCAGCAACAGCACAATCAACCATCCTTTTAGACACGGGTATGAAAGCAGACGTTTCAGCGGGGCATTAACAGATTTCATTAGCGTCGGCAGTAAGAAAAACACACGCACGGTGAAGAAGCAGTAATAACATTACTCAATTAAAACACCATCATGGTCTATCATGCATCGGGAGTGAAGGTTCATATCAAGTACAGTTTGGTGAAGCTCCCTTATTCTTGCACGTTCCGGGCTGGTTTAGCCGGCGTAAGAAGATCAAGTTTGACCGTAGACACACACACGGTGAATGCATAATAAAATTTAAAAACCCCAATGGAAATGAAAAATCGTCCTTACGATCAAAGTGCATACCCAAACCGACGAGATTAGTCGGATCTTGACGGTTAAATTAATTGTTTCTTTCATCTTTTTTGCCACTGCTGCAGTGTGCCTAATTTGTTCCGGAGATAAAAGTGCATTCCATGCCAAATTCGAACTGCCGTTTGCACCAGAGAGGAACGTACTGCTTTAAACGATGTTCTTTATTCAAATTACTGCCTAATGGTTTGCGGTAAGTGCCAATTCAGCTTTCTGGCGAAGCGGTATCATAAACATTGATGTAATAAATTGATTTTTATGCTATTTTGAGCTAGGTGCTACGAAGAGCCACTTTATGTATATTATGTTGATTGCCAAATGAGTTTTCAGTGTTAACCGAAATGATTTTCATACAAAATCGAATAATTATTTCAACCATTTTACAAAAACAAACAACCATATTGATGTACAATATTTGTTTTTGACGTACTATAAATGGTGTTGGCAAAAATATCTTGCTTTGACTCTCAAATCATCATGGTTCCGATGGAGTGCGCAGCTAAACAATATACAATTAGGAAAACGTGATCATTAGCATAATTTGTACATTACTGTCATACTGTCTGTCTGCCTGTCTGGCGCTGTTGCCGAACTACAATCCGATAGCGACCATCGACGTCGAACGTACGATCAAAGCCAAGGGAAAGGAGAACAGCCGCCCGACTGGATGGTACCGATACGTATTCAAACCACTTTAACAGGAAAAAAAATCGGTATGCTATTCAACAATCTAATATCTAAGACGGTTAGGCAAAAGACAAACATTTCCATAAGCTAGAAGACACCATTGTGGAGGACTGAGCTGATGGTTGCGTGGCGCAGACGAGTTGGGTGTGCGAAAATGTGCCTAATGATGCATTCAAATTGAATTGTACAGCGTACGATTGGGGAGCGTCAGAACGAGGGAATCGGATCGCAAAAGGCAATGGTGGGTGGTCCCGCAATGACAGACGCACGTTTACCACAACTCGCAAAACGGTGCCATGATAGCGAATAGAAGAGATGTTGGTTAAGCGCATGCTGTGCAGCGTTAAAATTGACAAACTTATTGACTTGATGCTAAAAATGTAGATTTATAGCATAAGTAAATAAATATCAAATTTAATTTACGGAGAGCAGTTTAGATGTAAAAAGATTGATATTTATTTTTGAGTGTCCCTGTTGCTCTCGTTATACGTCTGTGTGTTCAATGTCAAAACTGACACTGGCAAAGCACACAGTCAGACTCCGCGGGTGGGCTTAACATATAACTATAGATAATGGTTTGAACGATGCAATAAACGAAGCAATCGTCCACTGAAGGGAATGCATATTGCAAAGGACGTTGTCATTTGGCAGCCGATAACGTTAATTAAGAGTAGCGATTGTTTTCGTAGCGGTTTCATTAATAAAATGCAGCGTTACGACAAAGACGAAAGAGCACATGAAACAAAGATCTGTTAAGTGATCGTAGTGATCGCGATCGTATCAGATCGTTCATTAAGCCGGCTTTACGGTGAGACATGAAAGAAAACACCGAATGGATGTTGTGCATAACTTGAAGAATCAAACGCATTACATTGAAGTTGCATTTTTATACGTCTAGAAAATTATCAACATAGTGTTCTTTCCATGTGAAGAACTATTTGAAAATAGCTGCACTTATTTCCAATTTCTTGCCGATATGTCACGCCCCCATTGTTCGTGCATTATGAAAGCACACACTATTTCCCTCGTAACGGCACAGCAGTGGGCCCGACGATGGGAAGAAGTTAATTTGGTGCGAATAATTGGAAAGCCGCACTGAGGCGGCTCACGGCAAACGGGGTCGGGAACGTGCCAGCAGGGTTCCGCCGCCGATCGATGGTTTCGAATTTTAACGCAAATTGATACATTGTTCTTCTCCCACGCGAGCGTTCTTGGGCGTCGTGTTCGGCCGGGATTGTCTCTATTAGCCGGTGTGAGGGTGAGAGCGGCTGGTTACGCTTCCCAGCCCGCTAGGGCAGCAAATAGTTCGACTAATTTTTCACGAACGATGCACCGAACGGAACGCACGCAGGCGGTGCAGGCTGCACTTGCATCGGGAGGAGGCGTAAGAAATAAATGTGACCCGGGCATGCAACTGCCGCACGATCCGCGCGCCGAAGAAAGTGCATGCGCGCAGGGAGGACGACGCGTGCACGGAGCATGCAGTTTAAAATATTACCATAACAACATTTGAACCGCACCGTAAACAATATGCTCAGCATCAAGTGTGTGTTCGAAAGAATGCACTTTTCTCCCTGCACACCCAACCACCCACAGGCTAGATTTTCCCCGTTCGGGGTCCGGGGTGTTTGTTTGAGGCCCAATGTTTAAACCACAACCCCGGCACCGGCACCACGACGCGCCCTGCATGCGGCGCGCCGATGCTTCCTCTTCCTGTTGCGGGCCAAGTGCGGTGCAGAGTGCGGGCAAGGGGAGCAAACGCGTCTTCAGTTTCACAACAAACTCGTCGTACCGGGGCCAACCCGGCAACAGAACTCGGTGCGCATTTCCGCGGCGTTCTTGCAGCGCTTTTCGAGTAATGCGAACCGCGTTCGTTCCTTCTCGGCGAGGGAAGTGGTGCGCAATGCAATGCTGACTCGCTGGCAGTAGGGTCTATCGTGATTGGAGTGAAGTAATGATTCGTGTGGATAGGCATTGCTGCAGCGTCCGGCCACTTTCCGGGCAGAAATGGAGGGAAGGATGGCTTCGCTAAGCCGAGCTAAACGCCTAAGCCGGCCTGTGTTTAATAATTTCGATTTATCACGCTTCACTAGGCGGTACCGGCCGGTGAGTTTGCTTCGATTGGGCGTCGTGACTGGGCGATAGGCAGGTTCTGCGTGCATCCCACAAGAATGCGTGATTGCGTTCGCATTCGCCACACGGAACGTGGGACGCGGGCGAACGAAAATCCGTACTGCTTTCCGTCCCATTTAGATACCCCCATTACGGAGCCCGCGGAGTTGATTTTAGTGCGCATCGCCGGGAGATGCGGATAGCGGGAAACAATATGAAAAAAGACGGTCGGCCCAACTATGGGTCGAGAGTCACGGTGAGCACGGGCCACGAGATTAATTACCAACCTAGCGAGATATGGCAGAATTATTATGAGGCTCATATTTAAAATAGAAAACAGCCCTGCTCGTCCCTACTTAACCCCGGAGGCCCGTACAAGGACACGCAACGCGCGGGTACATAACTCCACCGGAGAATTAATTTACTCTACCAGATGAGCTGACGGGGACGCTGTTGAATATTAATGTAAAAAAGTGGTATATTAATTAATCCCAAGATCGCGAGGCAGCTGTTTCTAACGTAGCTTGTCGCATGCAATGGGTGGAGAGATAAAACAGTTTGAAGTATTAACGGATTAACTGTTTCATCGATTCGGGGCAGTGCAGTTACTTAATGAACGGCCTTTACAACTTTGTGGAGATCATTATAAACTAAATTAATTGCCTAATGCTAATGATCTTTACATCAACAAATGTGGTGGGAATTTTAAACCATTTCAACGGAGCTGTACAGTTCTGAGGAACGGACAAAGGTAAATAAAAACTGTTAGATTATGATAGGACAAACTTGATTCGAACCTCTCACTAAATGGAACAGAATGTAAATGCAACATGCAACACTCTCTTCTGCGGGAGGAATAATCACACCTAATTGATTGTTGTTTCTATCATAAGCAGGTCCATAAAAACAATTGACACCAATGCGACCCGTGACCTAAAGCGCAATCTATCGGCATCTCGTATGTAAAACTGTCACCATTATCCTGTTCGAGCGCGGCCGTAGTTAAATTGAAAATCAATATTGTTTATGCTAATTGCGTTAATGGCTTATCGGCCGGCGGCGGTGTTTAATTGGTGCTGATTTGTTTTCTCTTCCGCCCGGCCAAAGGTTTGTGTATTCTGCGCTAGCGTGCCGTTCGGAACGGTCCATGCGTTCATGTTGTTCGAGCTGTTGTTTTCTATTTTGTTCCGAAGCCGAAGTACGAGCTCTCGATCTTGCCGCTGCTTGTTTGTGAGCAGGCGATGTCCGGTGCAGCGTAACGAAGAGGTCCTTTGCGTATGGTTGACCACACAGTTGAACGTTACTTCCCGGATCAACAGCCGGTCGGGGTTTGCGCTTCACATCTAAGGGTGTTCCTCTTTTCGCTGCGCTTGTTTGCCCGTTAGCACCTTAGTACGCTTCTAGAGTCGGCAGCTTCTTGAGCGATGCGCCGTGCCTCCTTGCTACTGACCGCAAGCCGAGCGAAACGAATGGCGCCATGACAGATTCTTGACAATTTAAATGTCTCTCGGGTGCTTTTTTATGATCGGTGTAGTCAGTGCCACTGCTTTTTTATTAATACCATTATTGATTTAGCGAGATCGACTCATGGCACGCTGTTTATAGCGCGGTAGGGCGTTCGCAAAGAAGGCACACGAACGGAATGGGAGAAACTCACTCCCATTAAGCTGTCTTTTCTTTTACATATACCCGGTAGTAGTTTGATTGTCTGCCTTTGATATCCATCGTATTCTGTCCGTTTGTTCACTGCAGCTCGGAAGTGCGATTCCAAGCCCGACTGTCGCCTGCGGTGTGCTAGCCACTTGACACAGCAAGTTTTTTTTCAAGCGCCCATTCTGATGCACGATCCTATTTTCAGAAAGCAATTCGACAACGATAACAAGGGTTTATTGAAGTAGATGGATATAATTGATTAGCAGACGGTATTTTTGATGCGATTTATCCATGAGAAAAGAATGCTATTATGAATATCATGTTTATTGTGTTGTTTAACTTCACTCTTTAAATTCAAAATTTTCTTTTTTAATAATATGCGAAATAAAATGGACAACTAGTGAGCATGGTGGAGCAGCACCGAACATATAAAACAAAACAAAATTATAGAAAGATCAACTGTAAGCGACCTGCTATCAACCATCTCGTAAACAAACACTCAACCCAAAATTCCGCTCATTTAAAAAATAGCCCCAATCGGAACCAGATCAGATAACGACCGAGTGAACTCTCCGTACGAGCCCACTTCAATCTCATCATCGACACTAATCGATTCCGATTATCGGTCGTTAGGTGGCGTTTTGCCCGCGTGGAGTTCGTGGGCTGCTTTCACATTTAAATATTTCAATCTGATAAAGCCACTCGCACGGCGTCCGCGAAGTGGCAACTGCGTCAAGTGGACCCGACGATCGCCCAAATGGAGAACCGTCGCCGGGCAAAGTATCAATTACTGGACCGGGCGCGGTTGGCCAGCTAACTGGACCCCGTGTCCCGTGGAACAGCTGGATAAAAAGTATGCTCGGCTCGGAATGCACTCCGCAGCTGACTGATGTCACTGTGCACCGTGTGCCGGGAATCTTGAATGCGAATGTCTGGCGAGCCTAATGAGGCACGGGGGAAGAAAATAATGATAATTACGACATGCTGTGCGCAGATCGGGGTGTTAATGTAGGTAATGGTCAAATAATCGAACCGATTCGTTTCTGCGTCTCTGGCGCAACCTGAGCGGGGCAGATCGTCGCAGCCCAACTGTGACGCAGGTGCCGATCCGTTCCGTTCGCTCCGGTTCTAAACGGGAACTGGTGTGTCATTTGGAGCTGCACGATAAACGGATGCAATTATGCAGCAAATCACTGTCATTTGCTGGTGCTGCTTGGATCGCAACCCTTTCCAGAGCTTGGGTAGCCCCCAGCTACGGCAGCGTGTGTCTTTGTGCGGTGCGCGGCTTCGCTTGCGTGAATCGTTCACGGAAATGACAAACGAGCGCAACCGGCGTCAAATCTTCGAGGTCAATCGGTGCAGTTCTGACGACAGGCCACTGATTGCCCACCGCCAAACGATGGCATAGCGTGATGTGTTCCACACCCGGAAAGTCGGTCACTAAAGCACGCGAAAACGGGGTTACTGGGAGGTAGTTTCAGGAAATGGAAAAAATACTGTTCTAGCAAACTCGGGATGCTTGGATGCAACGTATGCACCGATACACTGCGCCTAGACTGAGCGAAGGAACTTTCTTGCGCGCGAATGTGACACTCGGCGCTGCAGTTCGTGACTTTCGGAGCCGCGCGCCACGATCGTTCGCCAAGTCGGCTTGCCAAACGATTGTCGCTTGATTTATGATTGGTTTTGTGAATGTCGGATTAGCCGCACGCCCGGTTCTAGAGCTGCGGCGCCACGTGCGGGAAACGGAATGGACGTTTGATTTGCATACACATCACCGAGCAGATGACGTGATTGCATGTGCACACTTTCGAGCAGTTGGTTTCACTTTCCGTGCGGCTGTCAATGCATTGACGGATTGGTAGACAGAATTCGTGGAATATTAAAAGAAATTATTCTACTCGCACGATAGTCTCCGTACGAGCCCACTTCAATCTCATCATCGACACTAATCGATTCCGATTATCGGTCGTTAGGTGGCGTTTTGCCCGCGCGGAGTTCGTGGGCTGCTTTCACATTTAAATATTTCAATCTGATAAAGCCACTCGCACGGCGTCCGCGAAGTGGCAACCGCGTCAAGTGGACCCGACGATCGCCCAAATGGAGAACCGTCGCCGGGCAAAGTATCAATTACTGGACCGGGCGCGGTTGGCATGACACTCGGCGCTGCAGTTCGTGACTTTCGGAGCCGCGCGCCACGATCGTTCGCCAAGTCGGCTTGCCAAACGATTGTCGCTTGATTTATGATTGGTTTTGTGAATGTCGGATTAGCCGCACGCCCGGTTCTAGAGCTGCGGCGCCACGTGCGGGAAACGGAATGGACGTTTGATTTGCATACACATCACCGAGCAGATGACGTGATTGCATGTGCACACTTTCGAGCAGTTGGTTTCACTTTCCGTGCGGCTGTCAATGCATTGACGGATTGGTAGACAGAATTCGTGGAATATTAAAAGAAATTATTCTACTCGCACGATAGTGTGGCGAGCTAGACGTGGTTTAGTCATTTTATTCTACCTCTATCAAGGACAGGCGGTAAGCTGCACACTGAAAGAAGTAAACAAAAACGTTTGGAACGATAGTTTTTTTTTATATATACAGGACCATTTAGATAGTTTTTTTTAATGAGGCATCACATGATCTTGTTGAAAGTATCGTATATATACTTCATAATTATTGGGGTAACTACCTACTAGAATGTTTTATGCCACAAAGAATAACATACTTCAAAGATCAACTCAAACGTACATTTCTAGGTACGTTTTTTTCAATTCCTCGATTAGATCTAACATTTCGTTCATCCTATATCCATACATTAGAAGATCTTCAGTATTACCGAAACTGACAGTAATTTTAAGCCAACGTTCACCGTGCGGGATCAAAAATCACGAGCATTGGCGATGCTGGCAGGGCCATCGAAACTCAACGACCGCAAAAACGCAAACGCTCCTTCCCACAACACCCGCATGATCGCGATCAATTTGGACGTAAGTGCGACATAATAACAGACGCCACACCGATGATTAAGTACCGTCTAACGGCAGGCGTGGCATTAGAAACCAAAAGTCGTGACGTGCGAACATATTTTCACCGTTCGTATTTTGTTTTTCTTATTATAGTTCTGCTTCACGGTACCGGACCCGACGCATCGCAGAACGGGTTTCACTCGATCAGACGACCCGTGGCTATGATCGGGTGAGTTAATGCGCATACGCAATACTGGCGCGATCGGCGCTTGCGCACCGGCGTATCGCTAAGATCAAGTTCATTGAAATCGAGACGGTGGATGCGGTAATGATTGTTTGATGGTTCTCACGTGGGAAGACCAGCGTCTTCTTCGATCGCTACCCGTTTTGCGGTTCGATTTATGAACATGTTTTGTCCGCCGGCTAGGCGAGTTGTGCGAATTAAATGGCGATATTTATTCATCGATCAAGCGTGCGCTTTATACATTGAACATTTGTTATCAAAATATCTTTAGAGTGAGTAGCGATGATACCCGAAAATTAAAGAAAAACATAAAATAAAGATTTATTCAACTACTGAAGGAGTGATGTTGCTGTGCTTCACTCACTAGATACCCGAAAATTAAAGAAAAACATAAAATAAAGATTTATTCAACTACTGAAGGAGTGATGTTGCTGTGCTTCACTCACTGTTGGTCCGTGCTCGTGGATTTAGTGAAGATGCTTTTAACGAAACTAATAGAAGTTTTGCGCAACCGCGATTCGAGAGGCTCTTGCGAAGTCGAAGGTTTGGAATCGTTCGAAATCACGGAATCTTTGCGTGCTGGTTGCATGTTTTCCATTGCATGGCCATGGTACTGCCGAAGGTAGTTAAACTTCTGCGCTGCATTCGGCGGTTTGATTGTTAGGCAAATCGACAACGAGTCCTTCTGAATGTAGCCATTGTTGATGAGTTCCTCGCGACCCAAAAATGTTTTCCACCCGAAAGGAAGCGATGGCTGGATGCAGTACTCCAGCGTTTTCCGGACAATTTTTTTGTCGTTTTGATGTAGCAGTGCAACGGTGAACTCGTACCTGGCAGATGAAACAAATTCGTCAGTTATTATGTTCCGAGCGCTCCACGTTTCAAGTCTGCGATCTTACTTGTTCGGAATGCCTATGCAAAGCTCGAGAAAAATGCTAATAAATTGGCCCTTACAGTCGCCATTGCCTCCGGGGTAAACCTGCAGCCGCCAACGTCCGCCGATATCATCACTTAGAATGTCAGAGTACAGGCAGGCAAACGATTTTGTTGCTTCCACCACATTTCGAATGGTTACCACCTGTGCTAGACAGTCCGGATACGCCGTCCTGAAATAAAACCATCAATTGCTGTCATGAACAGGAACGAAACACTTGCACTCACATGCAACTCACTTTTTTAGCTGCTCGACTTCGGCGGTCAGCAGACCTGCTCGCTTTTTCATTTTGTCGTACTTGTCGATGAGATTGAGAGCACGAACGGAAAATTTCATCTCGATACTATCGTCTACAAGAAACGATTCTTGCAGTGACTTTAAGTCGATGAAATGATTTTGACCCCATCCTTTGCGCTGCTCGAAGTAGGTTTCCTCCTCGTAGTAGTGATTGCCTGACAATCCCACCAGTTCGAAGGAATAGTGATACTGTCCCTCAATTCCATTGTATAGTTGAAGGAAAATGCTGAGCGAAGTGTTCTTGGCGTCTTCAAATCCATTAGGATGTATCTCTAACCGCCATATGGAACCTATGTCATCGGTCACAAAATCGGAATATTGGATCTCATTCGTGCGCCTCACTGCCGAATATTTGTGTACCGCAAATTTCCAGATTGAAGGCTCAGGAATCAGGTTGCTATCGGTGTGAAATTAATAGTGCGTAAAAGAATCAAAAAGTGTTCCGAGAGTTTGATGTCATCTGCCATTTACCTTTTATAGCTATGTGGTTTCACGTTCAGCGAAATTGCTTTCAAACCGTTGGAAACAGTTGCACAGGTTTTCTCGACTTCCATGTGTTTGCTCACGATCTCCTCCGGTGAACTCTGATCCACAGTTGCTTTTGCCGATAAAACAGTAAATTGATGCTTGTCTAATTTATTTGTCATTATTTCGGCCCACGCGTTGATTTCAGCAGTTTTGGCATGGAATTGCTGATGTATATCTTTCAGTTCTTGCTGGACTATCATGTTGATGGTTTTAATCAGAGTATCCTTAGATTGTTTCACTAAGATACGCTGCTTATCCAATTCGTGTGTTACACGTTGCTCAGTTTCAATGTAAACAGCTTCAGTTTCGAGTAACAGCTTTTGTAAGCGCTGCTGAATTTTTTCGGCACTTAGAGGATCCTTCAAAGTGGTGCACTCTTCCGACCGATCAGGGGCACTTAAATCATTAACGAAGGCTTTGCATGCATCTAGTGGACTGCCCTCTAGGATCTTTACGAAATTGTCCAGCGTACACGAATTTCTGCAATTCGGACACGCAGGATTGCCATTTTCGTCGTCTGCTTTCTGCAACCATTGCCGGATGCAGCCATAACAGAACAGCTTCGAACATTGTGGGCAAAGGCGAGGATCGTCCACATGTCTCAAACAGATCAAGCACTGGAGAGCTTCACTAAGGCACTGAACGCGTTGATCTTCTGATCCGGATGCCATTGGGATAAGCGCTGGTCAATGATCGAACAATGATAAGCGATGATTGATCTCGATCGTTCCGAACAGCTAGGCCATCGACCTGGTTGAACTCTTATCAGCACCGATCTCAATCGCACTGAACAGCTGTTGCGATTTCGTATTTTAGATGCTACTCTTATCAGCTACTAAGCAGCTGGAAGAATCATGAAGAACTGGTCTCGTAACACTTGATTAAAAGAGTGAGAATCGAGGAAGCACTGAACTTTTTTGAAGAAATCTTCTACGTGACAAAAAACCGAACTAATGTGTCAAGCGAACCTGTTTCAACTGATGGTTTGCAACAGGAAAAATGCGAGTGAGAAATTCAGATCTTGAGAGACATTTTCCGAAAATTACTCATCCGCTTGCTCATGCTCGCAGATGAAAATCTCAAGAGAGGTCTATATCTACCCCACGCGAATGGGATCTATTTTAAGCAATCCAAAGGAATGATCACAGTGAGCGAAGACGGAAAAACGCGCAGGGCTTCATACTGAGAGAAAATCAGCCAGATCAACGATACAAGTGTTTGTAATGCATTGAGCTACAATGGAGAAAACAGAATGTGAGAACGAACCTATACGAAGACATTTCTCAAATAGAAAACACATGATTCGCGAAACGGCAATGACTTTTGAAAACCATGAAACGGTAACATGCGGAATACCACGAAGTCGGCACTAAAAATAGTTTTAGCGCCGATCATGACATTTCACATGAGTGTGCAACCAACGGAACAAACCCCCCTATGAAGTAATCAGTTGAACGTTCGATGCATATTTTGATGTAAATATTGATAGTAGTGAATGCTGTGATAATGAATGTATTAATGTTGGTAAATATCAAGCAGAGAAAAAGTAGGATTTTATGAATGGAAGTACTGATAAGATATTTTTGAAAAACACAGCTAAAATAAAGTATAAAAACTGCTCCGCTACACACCAGAAGGCACATTCGAGCTTTGGAGTGCAATCAAAGCATCCGGGCATCTGGGAACAACCGAACCATGATCGCGAAGTTACTTCTCCTCACGTTTGGTAAGTGATCTTAGCCATCAACGGTTCTATTGCTCCAAGGATCAGTGCAACATTCGAGGATCCTGGCAAAGAAGCGGGCACAAGTGAAGTGAATCAGTGCTAACGGCCGTGTTTTTGTTTGTGTCTTACAGTGGGGCTGTGTACGGCGTACCAGTACTCGTCCGAGTATGAGTTCCCATACTCCCGCCCGTTCAACAAGACCGGCTTTGAGTTTGGTGCTTGGGAACCGAACCGCGAGTACGTGTACAATGTGACGACGAAGACCATGACCGCTCTGCCGGATCTCGAAGATTACTGGACCGGCATTGTGACGCACGGCTACCTGGTGGTCCGTCCCAAGGATCACAACTACGTCGTTGCCTACATTGATCGTCCGGTGTACGCCGCGTTCAACGAGTATCTGCCCCGCGGATACCGCACTGAACTGGCGCACTTCAACCTGAAATGGCAGCCGATGCCCTTCAGCTCGAAGCCGTTCGGAATCTACTACAACAAGGGAGCCGTGAAGGGCTTCTACGTGGAGAAGACTGTCCCGAACCACGAAGTGAACATGCTGAAGGCCTGGGTCAGCCAGCTGCAGCTGGACACTCAGGGTGCTTACGTCATCAAGTCGGAGTTCAACCAGTTCCCGGAGAACAACACTCTCACCGGTGTGTACAAGACCATGGAGCCGTCGGTGACCGGCGAATGTGAAACGCTGTACGACGTGAATGCCGTTCCGGAATTCCACTTCCAGTCGCACAAGGAATGGGTCCCGCAACCCCAGTGGCTCGAGGATGACCAGCATGTGTTCCACGTCGTCAAGTCCCGCAACTTCGACCACTGCGAGCAGCGCATGGGCTTCCACTTCGGTTTCAGTGGATTCAGCGACTTCAAGCCAAACACCAACCAGATGGGTAACATCATGACCAAGTCGGAAGTGACGCAGATGTATCTGACCGGCGACTGGTACAATTACACCATCCAGTCGGTGTCTACTGTCAACAAGGTTGTCGTCAGCCCGTCTCTGGTCAACAGCCAGAAGGCCATGGTCTACGCTCAAGTGAACATGACCCTCAACGAAATCACGCCTTACGACAAGTACCCAGAAGGCCCGGCCGACGATCGTCAGGTGTTTGTCGATCTGGTGTACAGCTACAACATGGCTCACGACAAGAAAAACTTCGTCCGTCCGGCTAACGAGACCGATGACTCCTCGTCGTCGGATTCCGACTCTTCCGACTCTGACTCATCCAGTGTTTTTGTTTGTGTCTTACAGTGGGGCTGTGTACGGCGTACCAGTACTCGTCCGAGTATGAGTTCCCATACTCCCGCCCGTTCAACAAGACCGGCTTTGAGTTTGGTGCTTGGGAACCGAACCGCGAGTACGTGTACAATGTGACGACGAAGACCATGACCGCTCTGCCGGATCTCGAAGATTACTGGACCGGCATTGTGACGCACGGCTACCTGGTGGTCCGTCCCAAGGATCACAACTACGTCGTTGCCTACATTGATCGTCCGGTGTACGCCGCGTTCAACGAGTATCTGCCCCGCGGATACCGCACTGAACTGGCGCACTTCAACCTGAAATGGCAGCCGATGCCCTTCAGCTCGAAGCCGTTCGGAATCTACTACAACAAGGGAGCCGTGAAGGGCTTCTACGTGGAGAAGACTGTCCCGAACCACGAAGTGAACATGCTGAAGGCCTGGGTCAGCCAGCTGCAGCTGGACACTCAGGGTGCTTACGTCATCAAGTCGGAGTTCAACCAGTTCCCGGAGAACAACACTCTCACCGGTGTGTACAAGACCATGGAGTTGATAAGGAATAGAGAGTAAACATGACGAAAGCAAAATTATTCAATCGTTCATCTCACTGATTCATACGCTAAGGATTTATTGATTTGATGATAGCATAATACTGCAATCAGCTAAAAATTCAGTATAAAAACTGCTCCGTTACACACCAGAAGGCACATTCGAGCTTTGGAGTGCAATTCATGGTTCATTTGGATGTTTTTGTTAGCTGAACTACATGCAAAAGTTAATGCATGCCATGTAATGTAGCTTGCATACGAGCAGGTCGGTTAAATTGAGTTTTGAATCCACAACCAGTAATGTGTAAGGCATCTGGATAATAAAACCATACTACCATAGTCGGCTGTAAAGATTTCGTTATAGGAAAATAGCCGTAAGAAGACTAGCGACGCTCACTAGCGACTTTAACTCTAAAGTGGCTCCACGAAAAATGAATTGTGTTATAACGATAATACAATAATTGTCCACGTCTGTAAAAGCTATTAAATAAATATACTATGGACTATAGCATAAACTAATATGCTCATCATCATACGGAATCAAATGGCCGTCTACCTGGAGTTGAGGAATATTTGTTTCCATTTCATTTAGTAGTTATTATATGGAATAAAAATACGTATATTGTTGTACGAAGGTTAATGAAAAATGTTATTTTCTTAACCGAAATATTTTCAGCACCAAAAACTAGTGATTAATAGTGATAATGTTGAAATGCGCTCTAAGTTGTACTATGTGTAGCGATACTGGTGGTTATATGAAATTCATTCACAGCTCACATGAATGATGCAAAACAGCAACAGAGACAGAAATATGCACAAAGAAAAGTGCTGCAGTAGAGACGTCAAAATAAAAACAGAAAAAGTTCACTCCACTTGTTCCACTTGTGTAACGGATATTTGAGCTAAGTTGATAAGGAATAGAGAGTAAACATGACGAAAGCAAAATTATTCAATCGTTCATCTCACTGATTCATACGCTAAGGATTTATTGATTTGATGATAGCATAATACTGCAATCAGCTAAAAATTCAGTATAAAAACTGCTCCGCTACACACCAGAAGGCACATTCGAGCTTTGGAGTGCAATCAAAGCATCCGGGCATCTGGGAACAACCGAACCATGATCGCGAAGTTACTTCTCCTCACGTTTGGTAAGTGATCTTAGCCATCAACGGTTCTATTGCTCCAAGGATCAGTGCAACATTCGAGGATCCTGGCAAAGAAGCGGGCACAAGTGAAGTGAATCAGTGCTAACGGCCGTGTTTTTGTTTGTGTCTTACAGTGGGGCTGTGTACGGCGTACCAGTACTCGTCCGAGTATGAGTTCCCATACTCCCGCCCGTTCAACAAGACCGGCTTTGAGTTTGGTGCTTGGGAACCGAACCGCGAGTACGTGTACAATGTGACGACGTTTCTTTAAATTATTGGAATTATTCTCAAAGGGATAAACTTCACACATTCACTTAAATGTAACATTAGTTTGAATGAAATTAATTTATTAATGATCCTGATCGTTATGCATTAGTGATTGCTGTTCACACTGAACAGAGCAGAGATGAAAATATTGATAAAGACATAGTTGTAAGTTTGCTCGGTTATCAACCCGTAGAGATAAGCTTCAGGATTATATTTGTGCATTAGGTAAACTTTACTTGAAACTATAAATAAATAGTCTGGATTTCGGTCATGGTTCATTTGGATGTTTTTGTTAGCTGAACTACATGCAAAAGTTAATGCATGCCATGTAATGTAGCTTGCATACGAGGAGGTCGGTTAAATTGAGTTTTGAATCCACAACCAATAATGTGTAAGGCATCTGGATAATAAAACCATACTACCATAGTCGGCTGTAAAGATTTCGTTATAGGAAAATAGCCGTAAGAAGACTAGCGACGCTCACTAGCGACTTTAACTCCGTACTTTCTATATTCCTATCCTATTGTCGAAGCTACAAATTTCAAAGTTATTGGAAGTTATGCATTTAAAATATGTCCCAACGTAATATTAAATGTATTTACTTGATATCCAAACTTGAAACGACGCTTGAGTATATATTATTTTTAAAAATATTTTGAACTTTTTGACTAAAATCTAATGAATCTACTCGCGGAGTAAAATGAACTGAATATATATTAACGGATGCAAAATTAAGTCACAAAACGTTAGAAAGACATTGACCGACAAGGTTGTGAGCCTACAATAAAAGGTAAACATTTTGAAACGTCATTTACAAATCGTTGTATCAGTATTATTAGTCTTAGGTTCTTTGGAATGTTAAACAATAAAGAATACATCCAAACTTATTTCCAATATTAATCAAAATAAATATTACTTAAAACTTAATAGATTTGCTTTACCGCCATAGAAGCATAGTTATTCTTTGCTAGGGGAAGATAGCTCTTATGAAATTGTGGCAGATTTGGCAGAATTTTGGCAGCTTTTAACTGAACCATAAACACATACCCCGTTTCTTTAAATTATTGGAATTATTCTCAAAGGGATAAACTTCACACATTCACTTAAATGTAACATTAGTTTGAATGAAACTAATTTATTAATGATCCTGATCGTTATGCATTAGTGATTGCTGTTCACACTGAACAGAGCACAGATGAGAATATTGATAAAGAAATGGCTGTAGCCGGACGCCAGCGCTACAACTACTACTACAAGGACTTTGATCTATCGGCCTCGTCGTCCTCGGAATCGTCGTCTTCGTCGGAGTCGGATGAGTCTGATGACTCTAACTCGTCTTCCTCGGAAGAGAACAAGGACAACCGTGAACACTTTTTCGAGAAGCAGCAGTACACTGAGAAGGAGTGCCCCGTGAAGCATCAGGCTCAGTACGTCGAACAGGGTGATAAGATCTGCTTCACCAGCCGTCCGCTGCCGACATGCGCTTCCCAGTGCAAGGCCACCGAGAAGGTTCCCAAGTACGTCGATGTCCACTGCCGTGACGCATCGGATTCCGTGGCTCAGCTGTTCAAGCAGCAGATCCGCAAGGGAGTCAACCCGGACATGAGCAACAAGTCGGTCACAAAGACCGTCAAGTTCTTCTTGCCTAAGAAGTGTGTGCACGTCTACTGAGCAACAAACCATGACATAACGAAGAAATTGAAACATATGTAAAAACGAACATTCAGAAAATGTATAAAAAAGAGAGGAGTATTTAAATAAAAAGGTTTTTTTGACACGAATTACTTTGCCATGTTTTCTTAAAAATATAATAAGTAATTTGTCGGGTTTCTTGTTTATCAATGAGTTGTTCAAAGTTCTTATTATAGCGTCATAATTGATGGAGTTTTTATAAAGTGTTTTATTGGTTACAATGCAATTAGTGTTTGCAAATCAGATTTGGTTTTTATATATGTAGGAAATATGTCAGTCTTGGACGTTTTATGAAAAAAAAATATTTCGTATTTCGTGTATTT
>KZ069260.1:24916-36058 GCA_002091845.1 Anopheles cracens
TGTCAGTCTTGGAAGTTTTTTGAAAAAAAAGTATTTCGTATTTCGTGTATTTCGATGGTCTGAATTTGGCAAATAATTTTACACTTTGTATCTCATATAAGGGCAGAAAGCATTTCTTTCGCTCGTATACGACCATTCGGTTCTAATAAATAATAGTATTAAAACACTTGAGATATAAATCTTACGTATTATTCACATGTACATAACTTTCAGTTACATATTACATAGTTACGAGATAATTCTCAATAAAACTAAAAAGATGACATCAACTAGAAACCCTCCAGATCAAGGTATATCCTTATCAAGTTGATTTTTTTTAATTCAAATGACCTACATAAGAATAAATATAGTTTTTGCTAAAGAAGCTGGAAAATTAAATGCTTCTACAGTTCTCGCTGTATTATTCCTACCAAAGCTTGCCGTTAATTTATCAAAAGAGCTGATGGCTACTTCATGTACCTAGAGCAATGCATCGATCGTGAGGCTATTGAAGCGATGCGAACTATGATGGGTAGAGCTACGCTTGCGTAAACGCGATGAAAAAGAAAATTGCAAATTGTAAACAAACACCCGTTTGCCGGTTGGGGCACCGACAAACAGGTGTAGTAGCAGAATAACCATAAATTGTGTACATCTGGAATGTGTGGTTATAGCCCTATGGTGAGAAATTGCTGCATCTGTTCACCCACCAGAGATAGTAGTTTACGATTCTAGTAGTAATGTGAGGGGGTGGGAATACTATGCAAACAGGAAACTGGAAATAGATTCCATAACACGGTCGCTAAAAATAGAAACTAACACTAAGATATGTTGAACGGTAATTGGTCGGTATACCAAACCCAAACATTAAAGAAGGACCAATGATTAAAAAAAAATCATAGGATCCGCATCCTGTCCACATCTTTTGGCAGGCCTAGACTTTGTGACTCTTTATAGTAGGCTATGAGTGTGAGAGGTCGGTCTAGATACAATTTGGTACCGCTTCTATCGCGTAAAAATCGACGCAGTTACCAATTACATAACCAAACCGGAAGGATAAAACAAGATTAAAACCAAATTTTACGGTTTAACAATG
This sequence comes from Anopheles cracens, assembly GCA_002091845.1. NCBI lineage: Eukaryota > Metazoa > Arthropoda > Insecta > Diptera > Culicidae > Anopheles > Anopheles cracens. Next base: position 25,992 of record KZ069260.1, read on the forward strand.
GATCTTTAGATTATGTTTAATCAATTGATGTCACAACACTTACCATGCCTTCACACAATGACACTCGTATAGTGGAATCTGGTTCTCCCTCAACCTTGCCGGAGTAAAAGCAACCCTGAAGTCTCTGGTTCTCGTCGTGATCCTCAGGCTTGCGCAATGTTGCATTCGACCAGAAGTGAGTCACCTGTGGTGCGCGAAAAAGGGATACACATTAATTGCAATAAAATGAAGAAGGATTTACTTTCTTCATGTCGATGATAAACACTGCACTGCCGTTGACGGATCATGTACGTCTTGGTTTTGATATCTAAGCTAATCGATATAAGAAATTGTGAATTTTTCCCCATTACCTTCATATCTTTTCGAATGAACGCATCGTCTTGCCACAGTTTTAAATGCATACTTATACCGAATGCGTCAATTTTGTACTCCGGATGGGGATCCCAGATTATTGAGGATGTACTTCGAAACGCACCGGTGGCGTGTCGTCGATCGGAAACATCTGTAAAAAGGTCATATTGAGAATATAGAATTAATTGGTATGGTATTGCTATGGTATGAATTTAACTAAGCTTACCTGTTTTAGGTTGATACAGCAGATCATCTTGGTGCAATGGTAGCACTAGGACTTTAGTAATATACACATCTTCGGTCGTACTGTTCTTTGATTCTCGCGACGCACTGTCATTACCTAGATTATTGCTAATAATACTATTGGTACTAATATTGCCATCAGATACTGATGATACTATTCTACTGCTACCACTATTATCGATGACTTCGGGTAGCCGCAGAGTTGAGTCCCGCGCTGCATGTGCTGCAAAGAAGCGAAAAGACAATAGAAAATGTGAGCGTACTTTCGAACAATACAAATCTTATAAAAGACCTTTGCCAAAAAAGACCATTTTCTTTAATATTTTTTTTTAGGTCAAACATAAGAATGCAGATATGCATCGTTCACCTTTTAACACATTATTTTTTTTTTCTCGCGATCAGTCCACGGAAATAAGCAAACCTTAAGAAGCAGTAGGATTTACAATCCGACAACCGGCTGTCCGGAATTTAAATGGATTTGATGTAGGTCGTCGCGTTACAAGGGATTCAGAAGTTATTTATCTTCGACCTGCAACGTCAGACGGCCACTGGAGCATTTAGAGAAAAGATATGGCATTGGTGATGCAAAAGAATGTTACTGAGAGACACACACAGGAATGGGATCCAGTAAAAGGGTAAAAAATGTTGGGATTAACATCTTTTCACAGCTCAGCTGACGTCAGGCAACGGTAGAAGAAGGGAAGAAAGTGAGAAGGTAAGAACGACAGGTCCGGTCCAGTGGATTAGATGGCCACTTTGCAAATCTCCAGAATTCACGTCTCGAAAACGAACGAAGGTTCGTACAATCACGTCCGCGTCTCGCAGAATCGTCCAGATTGGGTATTCTAATCTTCCAGGAACCTGGCGAGAGAACCTTTCGTTGGGTGGGTAAAATATAAGCGCTGACTAAGACAGAGGTCAGCAACAGCACAATCAACCATCCTTTTAGACACGGGTATGAAAGCAGACGTTTCAGCGGGGCATTAACAGATTTCATTAGCGTCGGCAGTAAGAAAAACACACGCACGGTGAAGAAGCAGTAATAACATTACTCAATTAAAACACCATCATGGTCTATCATGCATCGGGAGTGAAGGTTCATATCAAGTACAGTTTGGTGAAGCTCCCTTATTCTTGCACGTTCCGGGCTGGTTTAGCCGGCGTAAGAAGATCAAGTTTGACCGTAGACACACACACGGTGAATGCATAATAAAATTTAAAAACCCCAATGGAAATGAAAAATCGTCCTTACGATCAAAGTGCATACCCAAACCGACGAGATTAGTCGGATCTTGACGGTTAAATTAATTGTTTCTTTCATCTTTTTTGCCACTGCTGCAGTGTGCCTAATTTGTTCCGGAGATAAAAGTGCATTCCATGCCAAATTCGAACTGCCGTTTGCACCAGAGAGGAACGTACTGCTTTAAACGATGTTCTTTATTCAAATTACTGCCTAATGGTTTGCGGTAAGTGCCAATTCAGCTTTCTGGCGAAGCGGTATCATAAACATTGATGTAATAAATTGATTTTTATGCTATTTTGAGCTAGGTGCTACGAAGAGCCACTTTATGTATATTATGTTGATTGCCAAATGAGTTTTCAGTGTTAACCGAAATGATTTTCATACAAAATCGAATAATTATTTCAACCATTTTACAAAAACAAACAACCATATTGATGTACAATATTTGTTTTTGACGTACTATAAATGGTGTTGGCAAAAATATCTTGCTTTGACTCTCAAATCATCATGGTTCCGATGGAGTGCGCAGCTAAACAATATACAATTAGGAAAACGTGATCATTAGCATAATTTGTACATTACTGTCATACTGTCTGTCTGCCTGTCTGGCGCTGTTGCCGAACTACAATCCGATAGCGACCATCGACGTCGAACGTACGATCAAAGCCAAGGGAAAGGAGAACAGCCGCCCGACTGGATGGTACCGATACGTATTCAAACCACTTTAACAGGAAAAAAAATCGGTATGCTATTCAACAATCTAATATCTAAGACGGTTAGGCAAAAGACAAACATTTCCATAAGCTAGAAGACACCATTGTGGAGGACTGAGCTGATGGTTGCGTGGCGCAGACGAGTTGGGTGTGCGAAAATGTGCCTAATGATGCATTCAAATTGAATTGTACAGCGTACGATTGGGGAGCGTCAGAACGAGGGAATCGGATCGCAAAAGGCAATGGTGGGTGGTCCCGCAATGACAGACGCACGTTTACCACAACTCGCAAAACGGTGCCATGATAGCGAATAGAAGAGATGTTGGTTAAGCGCATGCTGTGCAGCGTTAAAATTGACAAACTTATTGACTTGATGCTAAAAATGTAGATTTATAGCATAAGTAAATAAATATCAAATTTAATTTACGGAGAGCAGTTTAGATGTAAAAAGATTGATATTTATTTTTGAGTGTCCCTGTTGCTCTCGTTATACGTCTGTGTGTTCAATGTCAAAACTGACACTGGCAAAGCACACAGTCAGACTCCGCGGGTGGGCTTAACATATAACTATAGATAATGGTTTGAACGATGCAATAAACGAAGCAATCGTCCACTGAAGGGAATGCATATTGCAAAGGACGTTGTCATTTGGCAGCCGATAACGTTAATTAAGAGTAGCGATTGTTTTCGTAGCGGTTTCATTAATAAAATGCAGCGTTACGACAAAGACGAAAGAGCACATGAAACAAAGATCTGTTAAGTGATCGTAGTGATCGCGATCGTATCAGATCGTTCATTAAGCCGGCTTTACGGTGAGACATGAAAGAAAACACCGAATGGATGTTGTGCATAACTTGAAGAATCAAACGCATTACATTGAAGTTGCATTTTTATACGTCTAGAAAATTATCAACATAGTGTTCTTTCCATGTGAAGAACTATTTGAAAATAGCTGCACTTATTTCCAATTTCTTGCCGATATGTCACGCCCCCATTGTTCGTGCATTATGAAAGCACACACTATTTCCCTCGTAACGGCACAGCAGTGGGCCCGACGATGGGAAGAAGTTAATTTGGTGCGAATAATTGGAAAGCCGCACTGAGGCGGCTCACGGCAAACGGGGTCGGGAACGTGCCAGCAGGGTTCCGCCGCCGATCGATGGTTTCGAATTTTAACGCAAATTGATACATTGTTCTTCTCCCACGCGAGCGTTCTTGGGCGTCGTGTTCGGCCGGGATTGTCTCTATTAGCCGGTGTGAGGGTGAGAGCGGCTGGTTACGCTTCCCAGCCCGCTAGGGCAGCAAATAGTTCGACTAATTTTTCACGAACGATGCACCGAACGGAACGCACGCAGGCGGTGCAGGCTGCACTTGCATCGGGAGGAGGCGTAAGAAATAAATGTGACCCGGGCATGCAACTGCCGCACGATCCGCGCGCCGAAGAAAGTGCATGCGCGCAGGGAGGACGACGCGTGCACGGAGCATGCAGTTTAAAATATTACCATAACAACATTTGAACCGCACCGTAAACAATATGCTCAGCATCAAGTGTGTGTTCGAAAGAATGCACTTTTCTCCCTGCACACCCAACCACCCACAGGCTAGATTTTCCCCGTTCGGGGTCCGGGGTGTTTGTTTGAGGCCCAATGTTTAAACCACAACCCCGGCACCGGCACCACGACGCGCCCTGCATGCGGCGCGCCGATGCTTCCTCTTCCTGTTGCGGGCCAAGTGCGGTGCAGAGTGCGGGCAAGGGGAGCAAACGCGTCTTCAGTTTCACAACAAACTCGTCGTACCGGGGCCAACCCGGCAACAGAACTCGGTGCGCATTTCCGCGGCGTTCTTGCAGCGCTTTTCGAGTAATGCGAACCGCGTTCGTTCCTTCTCGGCGAGGGAAGTGGTGCGCAATGCAATGCTGACTCGCTGGCAGTAGGGTCTATCGTGATTGGAGTGAAGTAATGATTCGTGTGGATAGGCATTGCTGCAGCGTCCGGCCACTTTCCGGGCAGAAATGGAGGGAAGGATGGCTTCGCTAAGCCGAGCTAAACGCCTAAGCCGGCCTGTGTTTAATAATTTCGATTTATCACGCTTCACTAGGCGGTACCGGCCGGTGAGTTTGCTTCGATTGGGCGTCGTGACTGGGCGATAGGCAGGTTCTGCGTGCATCCCACAAGAATGCGTGATTGCGTTCGCATTCGCCACACGGAACGTGGGACGCGGGCGAACGAAAATCCGTACTGCTTTCCGTCCCATTTAGATACCCCCATTACGGAGCCCGCGGAGTTGATTTTAGTGCGCATCGCCGGGAGATGCGGATAGCGGGAAACAATATGAAAAAAGACGGTCGGCCCAACTATGGGTCGAGAGTCACGGTGAGCACGGGCCACGAGATTAATTACCAACCTAGCGAGATATGGCAGAATTATTATGAGGCTCATATTTAAAATAGAAAACAGCCCTGCTCGTCCCTACTTAACCCCGGAGGCCCGTACAAGGACACGCAACGCGCGGGTACATAACTCCACCGGAGAATTAATTTACTCTACCAGATGAGCTGACGGGGACGCTGTTGAATATTAATGTAAAAAAGTGGTATATTAATTAATCCCAAGATCGCGAGGCAGCTGTTTCTAACGTAGCTTGTCGCATGCAATGGGTGGAGAGATAAAACAGTTTGAAGTATTAACGGATTAACTGTTTCATCGATTCGGGGCAGTGCAGTTACTTAATGAACGGCCTTTACAACTTTGTGGAGATCATTATAAACTAAATTAATTGCCTAATGCTAATGATCTTTACATCAACAAATGTGGTGGGAATTTTAAACCATTTCAACGGAGCTGTACAGTTCTGAGGAACGGACAAAGGTAAATAAAAACTGTTAGATTATGATAGGACAAACTTGATTCGAACCTCTCACTAAATGGAACAGAATGTAAATGCAACATGCAACACTCTCTTCTGCGGGAGGAATAATCACACCTAATTGATTGTTGTTTCTATCATAAGCAGGTCCATAAAAACAATTGACACCAATGCGACCCGTGACCTAAAGCGCAATCTATCGGCATCTCGTATGTAAAACTGTCACCATTATCCTGTTCGAGCGCGGCCGTAGTTAAATTGAAAATCAATATTGTTTATGCTAATTGCGTTAATGGCTTATCGGCCGGCGGCGGTGTTTAATTGGTGCTGATTTGTTTTCTCTTCCGCCCGGCCAAAGGTTTGTGTATTCTGCGCTAGCGTGCCGTTCGGAACGGTCCATGCGTTCATGTTGTTCGAGCTGTTGTTTTCTATTTTGTTCCGAAGCCGAAGTACGAGCTCTCGATCTTGCCGCTGCTTGTTTGTGAGCAGGCGATGTCCGGTGCAGCGTAACGAAGAGGTCCTTTGCGTATGGTTGACCACACAGTTGAACGTTACTTCCCGGATCAACAGCCGGTCGGGGTTTGCGCTTCACATCTAAGGGTGTTCCTCTTTTCGCTGCGCTTGTTTGCCCGTTAGCACCTTAGTACGCTTCTAGAGTCGGCAGCTTCTTGAGCGATGCGCCGTGCCTCCTTGCTACTGACCGCAAGCCGAGCGAAACGAATGGCGCCATGACAGATTCTTGACAATTTAAATGTCTCTCGGGTGCTTTTTTATGATCGGTGTAGTCAGTGCCACTGCTTTTTTATTAATACCATTATTGATTTAGCGAGATCGACTCATGGCACGCTGTTTATAGCGCGGTAGGGCGTTCGCAAAGAAGGCACACGAACGGAATGGGAGAAACTCACTCCCATTAAGCTGTCTTTTCTTTTACATATACCCGGTAGTAGTTTGATTGTCTGCCTTTGATATCCATCGTATTCTGTCCGTTTGTTCACTGCAGCTCGGAAGTGCGATTCCAAGCCCGACTGTCGCCTGCGGTGTGCTAGCCACTTGACACAGCAAGTTTTTTTTCAAGCGCCCATTCTGATGCACGATCCTATTTTCAGAAAGCAATTCGACAACGATAACAAGGGTTTATTGAAGTAGATGGATATAATTGATTAGCAGACGGTATTTTTGATGCGATTTATCCATGAGAAAAGAATGCTATTATGAATATCATGTTTATTGTGTTGTTTAACTTCACTCTTTAAATTCAAAATTTTCTTTTTTAATAATATGCGAAATAAAATGGACAACTAGTGAGCATGGTGGAGCAGCACCGAACATATAAAACAAAACAAAATTATAGAAAGATCAACTGTAAGCGACCTGCTATCAACCATCTCGTAAACAAACACTCAACCCAAAATTCCGCTCATTTAAAAAATAGCCCCAATCGGAACCAGATCAGATAACGACCGAGTGAACTCTCCGTACGAGCCCACTTCAATCTCATCATCGACACTAATCGATTCCGATTATCGGTCGTTAGGTGGCGTTTTGCCCGCGTGGAGTTCGTGGGCTGCTTTCACATTTAAATATTTCAATCTGATAAAGCCACTCGCACGGCGTCCGCGAAGTGGCAACTGCGTCAAGTGGACCCGACGATCGCCCAAATGGAGAACCGTCGCCGGGCAAAGTATCAATTACTGGACCGGGCGCGGTTGGCCAGCTAACTGGACCCCGTGTCCCGTGGAACAGCTGGATAAAAAGTATGCTCGGCTCGGAATGCACTCCGCAGCTGACTGATGTCACTGTGCACCGTGTGCCGGGAATCTTGAATGCGAATGTCTGGCGAGCCTAATGAGGCACGGGGGAAGAAAATAATGATAATTACGACATGCTGTGCGCAGATCGGGGTGTTAATGTAGGTAATGGTCAAATAATCGAACCGATTCGTTTCTGCGTCTCTGGCGCAACCTGAGCGGGGCAGATCGTCGCAGCCCAACTGTGACGCAGGTGCCGATCCGTTCCGTTCGCTCCGGTTCTAAACGGGAACTGGTGTGTCATTTGGAGCTGCACGATAAACGGATGCAATTATGCAGCAAATCACTGTCATTTGCTGGTGCTGCTTGGATCGCAACCCTTTCCAGAGCTTGGGTAGCCCCCAGCTACGGCAGCGTGTGTCTTTGTGCGGTGCGCGGCTTCGCTTGCGTGAATCGTTCACGGAAATGACAAACGAGCGCAACCGGCGTCAAATCTTCGAGGTCAATCGGTGCAGTTCTGACGACAGGCCACTGATTGCCCACCGCCAAACGATGGCATAGCGTGATGTGTTCCACACCCGGAAAGTCGGTCACTAAAGCACGCGAAAACGGGGTTACTGGGAGGTAGTTTCAGGAAATGGAAAAAATACTGTTCTAGCAAACTCGGGATGCTTGGATGCAACGTATGCACCGATACACTGCGCCTAGACTGAGCGAAGGAACTTTCTTGCGCGCGAATGTGACACTCGGCGCTGCAGTTCGTGACTTTCGGAGCCGCGCGCCACGATCGTTCGCCAAGTCGGCTTGCCAAACGATTGTCGCTTGATTTATGATTGGTTTTGTGAATGTCGGATTAGCCGCACGCCCGGTTCTAGAGCTGCGGCGCCACGTGCGGGAAACGGAATGGACGTTTGATTTGCATACACATCACCGAGCAGATGACGTGATTGCATGTGCACACTTTCGAGCAGTTGGTTTCACTTTCCGTGCGGCTGTCAATGCATCTCCGTACGAGCCCACTTCAATCTCATCATCGACACTAATCGATTCCGATTATCGGTCGTTAGGTGGCGTTTTGCCCGCGCGGAGTTCGTGGGCTGCTTTCACATTTAAATATTTCAATCTGATAAAGCCACTCGCACGGCGTCCGCGAAGTGGCAACCGCGTCAAGTGGACCCGACGATCGCCCAAATGGAGAACCGTCGCCGGGCAAAGTATCAATTACTGGACCGGGCGCGGTTGGCCGCCTCTCGAATCGCGGTTGCGCAAAACTTCTATTAGTTTCGTTAAAAGCATCTTCACTAAATCCACGAGCACGGACCAACAGTGAGTGAAGCACAGCAACATCACTCCTTCAGTAGTTGAATAAATCTTTATTTTATGTTTTTCTTTAATTTTCGGGTATCGTCGCTACTCACTCTAAAGATATTTTGATAACAAATGTTCAATGTATAAAGCGCACGCTTGATCGATGAATAAATACCGCCATTTAATTCGCACAACTCGCCTAGCCGGCGGACAAAACATGTTCATAAATCGAACCGCAAAACGGGTAGCGATCGAAGAAGACGCTGGTCTTCCCACGTGAGAACCATCAAACAATCATTACCGCATCCACCGTCTCGATTTCAATGAACTTGATCTTAGCGATACGCCGGTGCGCAAGCGCCGATCGCGCCAGTATTGCGTATGCGCATTAACTCACCCGATCATAGCCACGGGTCGTCTGATCGAGTGAAACCCGTTCTGCGATGCGTCGGGTCCGGTACCGTGAAGCAGAACTATAATAAGAAAAACAAAATACGAACGGTGAAAATATGTTCGCACGTCACGACTTTTGGTTTCTAATGCCACGCCTGCCGTTAGACGGTACTTAATCATCGGTGTGGCGTCTGTTATTATGTCGCACTTACGTCCAAATTGATCGCGATCATGCGGGTGTTGTGGGAAGGAGCGTTAGCGTTTTTGCGGTCGTTGAGTTTCGATGGCCCTGCCAGCATCGCCAATGCTCGTGATTTTTTATCCCGCACGGCGAACGTTGGCTTAAAATTACTGTCAGTTTCGGTAATACTGAAGATCTTCTAATGTATGGATATAGGATGAACGAAATGGTAGGTCTAATCGAGGAATTGAAAAAAACGTACCTAGAAATGTACGTTTGAGTTGATCTTTGAAGTATGTTATTCTTTGTGGCATAAAACATTCTAGTAGGTCGTTACCCCAATGATTATGAAGTATATATACGATACTTTCAACAATATCATGTGATGCCTCATTGAAAAAAAACTATATAAATGGTCCTGTATATACAAAAAAAAACTATCGTTCCAAACGTTTTTGTTTACTTCTTTCAGTGTGCAGCTTACCGCCTGTCCTTGATAGAGGTAGAATAAAATGACTAAACCACGTCTAGCTCGCCACACTATCGTGCGAGTAGAATAATTTCTTTTAATATTCCACGAATTCTGTCTACCAATCCGTCAATGCATTGACAGCCGCACGGAAAGCGAAACCAACTGCTCGAAAGTGTTCACATGCAATCACGTCATCTGCTCGGTGATGTGTATGCAAATCAAACGTCCATTCCATTTCCCGCACGTGGCGCCGCAGCTCTAGAACCGGGCGTGCGGCTAATCCGACATTCACAAAACCAATCATAAATCAACCGACAATCGTTTGGCAAGCCGACTTGGCGAACGATCGTGGCGCGCGGCTCCGAAAGTCACGAACTGCAGCGCCGAGTGTCACATTCGCGCGCAAGAAAGTTCCTTCGCTCAGTCTAGGCGCAGTGAATCGGCGCATACGTTGCATCCAAGCATTCCGAGTTTGCTAGAACAGTATTTTTTCCATTTCCTGAAACTACCTCCCAGTAACCCCGTTTTCGCGTGCTTTAGTGACCGA
>KZ069262.1:2153-14642 GCA_002091845.1 Anopheles cracens
CCAGGTGGTGCTTGTTTTGGCGGTGTAAAGCTGGTGGGTGTCAGGTTCGTATTTCTCTCGCGATCTTATTGATAGATATGCCGGAGGTACAAATGCCCAAAGGATACAGACCACCAACATCGTTTTCATTTGGAATGCGTTATTTTTGGAGATAAATGATCAGGAAGAGATGTATGTTCACTGTTTGGGAGCAAAAATCTTGGTTTCTAGTGAAACGACAAAAATTTTCAGTAAAATTTGGTCACTATAAAATTTGAAGCAGTTGGAAGAAAAGTTGGATGATTGGACTAACAACTCACATAATTATAATCAATTAGCAGCCAACGTGCGGGAATTCGCGAAATGCTCTGCAAAAACGTTTAAGATTACGAACGACTTTTCTGAAGAAAGATGAGTTTACAAACATCACGCCCAATTGACCTATATGAAGTGCATACCTTTACACTACATAGTGTGCATATCACCAATATGATAATTGATCACCGAACCCGTGTGGGTGAATAGTTGGAACCTGTAGGATGGAAATTTACTGGCCCACAATCACGCAATCACGCGCGCGCACACGCTGTAATAAACAGCCCCCCACCCATATCAACGCGGGATCCCAGCAGCGAAGGGATCGAAAAACGAGGCCTCGAGAAAAAAATATGTTTTTATCTCCCAAAACAACAAAAACCGATTCGAAGGCGTAAACAAGCGGTTTTCGAACCAACACCAGCCCCACAAAAACAACCCCAACCACGAACCAAGGAGGGTGGGGAGGGGGATCACGAAGACTCGCGGGAGTGAAGAAAACGATTGATTTGTTTGAAATATAAATTGTTGTGGAGTTGAGTGAAAAACACGGGGCAGAAAAATACCGAAATAACAGACAAAAAACACAAAAAACCCTCGAATCGAGTTCGATTCGGACAGTCGAAAATAACGCCCCGTTCATGTGCAACAACTGCGCTGCTGTTGCTGCGGGAGGAAACGGGGGGTTGATGGTGTGGGAGTGAGCAGGCTGGCAATGGATGGCAGTAGTTGTTTACGAGTTCTGTTTGCTGCAGATCGATCGGACCGTTTGGCCTTGCATTGGGTGGGTTTTTTTTTACTTCAGGGTGGGATGAGATTTCAAGGGTTGTCAACATAACCGCCCGCTGTTGTTGGAGCATATTTTCCCGAACGGTGGGTGGTGCTTGTTTTGGCGGTGTAAAGCTGGTGGGTGTCAGGTTCGTATTTCTCTCGCGATCTTATTGATAGATATACCGGAGGTACAAAGGCCCGAAGGATAAAGACCACCAACATCGTTTCCATTTGGAATGCGTTATTTTTGGAGATAAATTATCAGGAAGAGATGTATGTTCACTGTTTGGGAGCAAAAATCTTAGTTTCTAGTTAAATGAGAAAAAATACAGTAAATTGTGGTCGCTATAAAATTTGAAGCAGTTGGAAGAAAAGTTGGATGATTGGACTAACAACCCACATAATTATAATCAATTAGCAGCCAACGTGCGGGAATTCGCGAAATGCTCTGCAAAAACGTTTAAGATTCCGAACGACTTTTCTAAAGAAAGAAGAGTTTACAAACATCACGCCCAATTGACCTATATGAAGTGCATACCTTTACACTACATAGTGTGCATATCACCAATATGATCCAAAGATCTTAAATAAGTTATTATTCTACATGAGAAATGAAGTATCGACCACTGGACTAGAAAAGATTCCTTCGTAATTTTAGTAGCTTGACTTGATTATAGTGCTTAGTTTTCTGTGTAGATTGAAATTGATTAAAATGGAGTATACAAATGCTTCGAATAATTTAAATAATCCTAAATGATTAATACTGTAAGGCTCGTATCGTAATCAACTCGCCCAGGTCACAGGCCTTTGATAATTATGGCACGATTGAAGCTGTTCCCACGATACCAAAACACATACCAGCACACCCGGCTTCGGGGAGCGCTCCAGATGGTACGGAAATTTCCACGCTAATTCACGATAATTGACAACGAATCACGCAAGCAAACACGTCTCATTAGCATTAAACGCTTCCGTTCTTGGCCCATGAAAAACCCACCGTCCGAAGGAGTCACGTTCCGAAACCAAATCGGATTCCTATTGCCAGGTGCTCGGAAGAGGTTGTTTGTGCGCAAAAATAGTCACCGAAGTGACGCAACGTCCACGATTCGAAGAAGTTTACATGAAGGTGGTCGGTGGCTTTTCGCCACGGTTTGAATCATCACTCCCAGCCGGCGGAGGAAGAGTCCTCAACGAAACCAGCTGTTTGTTTGAAGTTCGTGTGTGAAATAAATAGGGCGTGATGGAGAGTAGTCGAGCAAACTGACGGATTAGCACCATTGTGATAGTGCAACTTCCAGACTGAAAAACCAATTTCGTTCCAGTTTTGAAGAGTGCTCCACTGGAAATAGCTGTCAGCTTGAGACACTTGCTACGTACGCCGCTCATCAGAGGAGGCAACAAACATCGAAGTATCTATTTTGAAGAGGAACTATCACCAACCGGATCAAAACCGAACGTGAGCGGGACGTGCGAGTCAGCACGGTACGGGCAAAAGTGTAACAAAAAATGTACGCTAATTAACGTTGGCAAGATGTCAACTCTCGACGGAGCAATCTCCACAGAGTTGCTTCCGCGGGCAGAAACGCATTAAGCGTAAACGCTCGCTCTGGGTGTATGTGTGTGTGGGAGTTTGCAGATGGCAGAAGCAAACTCACACCCCCGTGTGCACCGTCGATCGGAGAGATATTTAAATGTTAAGCAGTCCGCTCGTATGCTCTTTATCTGCGGGGCTATTAATCAGATAATGCAACCCACGGAGGACTTCTTTATTCTTCCCCGGGTCGGCTATTTCGCTGTGGCTGGGAGCAACGAGCTGAAGGTTGATTTATTTTTGAGCAAATCGTTAAGATACGATCGAAACGTATCATAATCGGGGCTGAGTTCGAGATGATGATGGTTTCGACTTGTCTTATCGGGTTCACATATTAAGAATGACGTGACTTGGTAATGTATTTTGAGGTTAGTTTAAATCCGAACAATTCTTAATCTGAAAAACTTCACCTTTTTCACCCAATGGTCAATGTGCTAGCGTAGTGTTTGGTCTATATTAGTTCCATTGTTTTTATCATGTTTTAATTCTAAATTGTTGATGATCCTAATCCACAAACTTATTGGTAAATAGTTTATTATTGTGTTATTATCAAGTTATTAAAAGTTCATGACACTTTTTAAACTGTGCAACATGCTTTTGATCTTAAGAGTTGCTGGTACTTCTTTTCCTGATCCCTCTGACTCATTCAGGCGATCAATTAACATCTAAAGATAAACTGCATCCCCTTTTTTTAGAAAACCGCTTCCTCACACACACACACGCCAGTAGGAGAACGTTAATTTCGGACACTAATGAACCATGTGCCGGCGCGATTCAACCGCGTATCCTGGCAGCACGTTCCTCTTCAACGACGGGTTGTTGGGCAAAAAAAGAAAGTTGTAAAAAAAACTGCAACCAGCTTACGCAAAACGCCGCAACAGCGCACATCAAAAGAAAGAAGGCAACGTGTTCTACCATCTGGGTCTCTGCTCTCGAAGGAAACGAAGTGAGCAAGACACGAAAAAAAAAGACACCGCATCACACCACATCGTCCGATGTGCAACGGCAGACGGAAAGCCGCCACTGCGCGTGTGATCTCATTAGTGCGGAAAATCTAATTATTTAGCCTGACTTGGGCGTCAGTGTGTGTGTGTGTTTGTGTGTCTGTTCGCTCTTCAAAGTGAACCGACGGCACACACACACAAACAAAAAAGCACATTTACAAGCACGTTCCTGTGTTCTTTATGTTCGGTAAAGTGTGTTTAGTGATCGATTTTAATTTGCCCGCAAACACAGTGGACAGCATCGTGTTTTAACAAACTGTCACTTGGAGACGGCTCCACCGAAATGTCAAACCGCTTTGTTCTCAAATGAGATTACCGAAACGGGTGGAACGATTAGCCTATCGCTGGAGAATAATAAGATTAAACTATATCAGGAGACTTGCACCGTTCGAGAAGGAACACCGCAAAGAACGCATCCCGACCTTGGGAGAAATGTTCCAAAATGTTCTGAAGACACGGTAGTCTCTTCCCGAGTGTTCTTTTCACCTTCAAATTGGATTGTACGTCACACCGCCGGCGTAACATGAACCGCTGGGTTTTGTGTGTGGGAATGCGTTCCCTTTCTTTTCGGGGACACGGAATCACCTGACGACACGCCCGGGCTAGTGGATGGCGTCACGTCGGGTTGGCAATTTATGCAATCGGGCCTATTTTTTCGCGTGCTGTCCGTTAATAGGTTCTAGAACGCTCCACCGACCCTGAATCGACTGTCCATTTCGCTTCCTCAGTCAAAACAAAGTAAAAACTTCCTGAAGGCGTGTGTTTTCGTTTTTTTGCTTACCTGCGTCAACTGCTCCTAGCAACCACGCTCATGGCAACCATCGGATTGGAGGTCTGCTCGGCTCCGGTTGGAAATCGCGAAATCGAAGCAATTTTTATTCGTCGTAGCTCAGCTGTGTGGGGCTGAGACAGTTCTCGGAAGACACAGTCGAATGCGGGACGACGAGATGGACAGTGTGCGGTTTGGCGTTGCACACTGTCAGCGTGTCAGACAGGTACGCGTGTAGGACAGATAGGAGAATGCAGGATTGACTTTTAGACGAAACTTATCTTATTATTATCTTATTATGTTTTCAATCAAAGATTTGAACTTCAACTTTTACTTGAATTTCCTGACGGTGCTCTTAAAATGCGTTATCACAGATTTAATTCGTTATCTTATCTTAAGATCTAGTTCTTGTTTATAGTATTTTTCATGTATCATCTTAAGATATTTTATTGCTTGCAACAGTTCTTGTATGAGCCAAGCCAGCATCGAACATTATCAATTTTGAATATCTATGATAAATCATTTTCTTAGATAGAAGTATTTCACACATTGGTGATCTATTTTGCAAATAAAATGTTTGAGTATTCGGATAACTTTCATCGCAATTATGTTTTATTGGTTTCTGACCACCAGCTTGAACCATAATCCTCAAAAACCAACGACACGACTTCCGAACTCATATCCGTATCATCTTGATCCGTTCCATACCGAGGACCACTTCCGGTGTACGGCACGTCCTCCATGCCAAAACTATCGACACTCGACACTGACGCACCTGCCGACGGCAGCTTTGATCCACAGGCAAACTAGGTTAACGACGATTGGCACAGCGACGGGGTTTGCGTGCGTGGACCTTTTATTATTAAACGCCACCGATGCAGAGTGTGTGTGTGCCTCAAGATATCTGCAGTGCGTGACGCGCGTATTTCCCGGTGCGTCCTAGATCATGCGACGGCATTTGAGTTTGCGACGGCCAAACGGGCAGTGGATTAGGACGTGTTCCTCTCGAGCGATCGATAAAATAAGTTTTAATGCACACGGCGGGCCTTAAAGCAGGGATTACTTCTGTCGCTACCGGCACACTCCGCAGGATTTACCGATTATAAGGTAATTTTTCATCGTATCTCTTACTTTCGGGACGTAAGATTAGATCTGCTTCGGAGACTCATTAGAAATAGCACTCTGCTTAGGGAAGTCCGGTATCAATCTGAAAGATTGGAGGGGATTTCATCTGGGTTGTCTATTCTCCCTGTTCCCCTCGAAGAGGCCGAACTCTTCGGGGAGAAAGGCGATCATTTTTCTAATTTTCTCACCCCTCTCGGGGGTTGGGTTTTGTTATCCTAACGCTCTCTCTTTGATCGTTTTTGTCGGCCGAACTCGGAGTGAATGATTACAACTTTATCTCACTCTCGTGCAGAGGGAAACAGATTGTGAACTTCCAAGTCGTTGCGGGTTTTTTTTTCCTTTACAAGTTTTACTGAGGCTCGTTAAGAGCTCGTCCAGAACCTCGTCTGCATTCTAGCTCTGAAGGTGGAGGTTCCTGCCAGCCAGAATTCATCAAAACGTTACATCATGAAGGAAACGAAGAGTTCGTTTTATCTTCCCCACCGAAAAAGCCTCTTCGGATGGGGAGGGCTGTTAGAACGATAGTGCCCTTTTCGCTTCACTATCGTCCTTAGTTTGGCTTCCGAGTCAGCTCGTTCTGAAAGTAGGCAAGGTTATAGATGGAAGAGAGAGAGAGAGTGCGTTCCAGCATCCCGCTTTTACCAGCAACAATCCATCAAAAACCATCCCCATTTTCCCATTCGTCGGCTCCGTTCATCCACTGGCCGAAGTAACGAAGTAGTTGGATCGAGCCCGCAACTCTCGTCGCTCCACCTACAACACAAGCTTCCCATCATTGGGTTCTTCATCATCATCATCATCCTCGTCGCCGTCAGGATCTCCCCGAAAAGGAAGAAATAACAGGCCGTCCAAAGAACGCTGTTCCACGCTGTGCTGTCGGGCGTCTTATCTTTAATGGGTTTGCATCACCCTAAGCAGAGCTAGCACTCTCCGCTTCCCGGGCAGGAAGTTTTCATTTACTGCAACAATTTTTTAGCAGCTTACAGTCGCAGATCGACGATGAGGATTACGCGTGTTAGTGCAGAAGGTGGTTTCAGAAACAGAAAAGGCTGCACTTTTTGTACTGCAGCGAGCAACTGAGAATGCCTTCTGTTGTCTGCTTTGCATGGAAGGAAATTGAACAAAAAAAACACTAACAGATGCTTCACGGAGTTATTTTATAAACGATGCCGGTCGTGGTAAATATGGCAAGATAAAGCGGAAGGAGTAGACTGCTCGTACATTGTTCTATTGCTTGGGATTCTGAAAGATGTTATGGAGTGCCATTATGCTCTCTTATTTATGGAAGAATATCCCTGTACCTTCAATGTTTGACAGGAGTAAAACATTAGTTTTATCCGTATTTCAAAATTAAAATTGGAATTAACTACTAACTTCACAACAATGTTTCATTTTTTTTAGTCAAAAACACGTTTCAAAGTTTATAGTCTTTTATTTGTTTTCTGTGCCTCATGAAGAAATCATTTACTGACCCATGCAACGTGCCCTTTGCTGGGTGATGAAGGTGGACGAGTGAAAGCATAGCGTTTTGGTTTAGAACGTTTCCCAGGAAAGCCGATTGGAATTAAAAAAGGGGAGACAATAATTAAAAACAAGGTACTTTAGATAACATAAATTAAAAACGACACGTTTGCTTTGCCACAGGAAATTTCGAGTTAGTTAAATTAAACAAAGAACGATAATATTACATTAGCATTTGATTGCTTCATTTCAATATTCTATAAAGAAGGCACCAATCATCCAGCGATGGAGTGGTGTATTTCATTTACAGCAAATATGGCGTTTGGGCAATGTTTTGCTCACCCTTTAGTGTCAATATCTCGCCGTTGTTGCTTTGAGAGTGTTAGAAACATCCATTAGTTTTACAGGAGAAAATCAACAGATTAATCGTTAACTGTATGTAATTCTAGAAGCAAAGAAACAAATATTTCTAGTAATTTCTAGCATTGTTTAAATAATAAACGCTTTAAACTCTTCAACCGTGTCTGATGCAACGTTTGTATTTTCAGCTCTAGAATCTTCTGAAGTCTGCTCGCGGCAATAAATGTGATGTTCAAATAAACACGCAGCTGGCCGTAAGGGAGTGCCCGTTCTCGTGAGCGAGTAAACATTGCGAGTTGTATAATTTTTAGCACTTGAGAACCTAATCGGGGAGGGCTCCAATAAAGCCCAATGACACATCGCTCGACGGCATAAGAGCCGTATTTATCGTTTCATTTTTTGTCGCGCACACAAAGCGCTGCAGTACATAAGTCATGCGCACGTATAAGTATCGACGCAACGCACACTCACACGCGCCCTAAATGGTTCATCTCACCCTTTCCGTGCCGTACCTGGGCCTCCCCTTTCGAGCCGGCTACGGTGCGCAAAGTACGGTGTGGCTTGCGCAGCACCAAACGCCCCAGTGAGACGTGCGCTGGTAGTGGTGAGTTTGGTGGAGCTTGTTCCCATCTCTTTCTGCAGCACGTGCGTTTTGCGAAAACCGATCACCAAACACGTCGAACACGCGAAGTACATGGGTGCAATGTGACTTTGTGCCGGCAGAGGGGGTGGTAGAGCGGCTTAGGGGTGGAAACTCAACACACCCACCCCGGCTGTGTAGAAACTAGACATTCGGTCGCCGCCGGTCGCGTTATGAAACGGAATATTGACGCAAGGCGACAAAAACAACTCCCCCTCCCAGCGCGCACACAAAGAGGGAAGCACTTCAATACAGGCACGATTCAGTTAAGGGTTTGGGGTGGGGCGCGGTGGGTGGTGTGAGGAGCCAGGGCGCCTCCTTCCCAACTCCAGCGACACTGCTCACTCCGTTCTTGGTGCGGGAGTGAAGCGAACCTAGCAAAAGGTGTGACTGAGGGTGACCCCCAATAAACGTGAGGGGTTGCTAATTATGAGGGGTGTGCATTAGAGGCAGGCGGGCACGCGGAACCGAAACGTGGGGGGATGGAAGATCGCCACACAATCGTAACGGAAGGCGCGAGCGCAAAACAGCTGTTCCGAGGCTAAACGCGCAGCCGGGTGATGCACACGAGCGAGACGGGCGAGGCGGAGAGTTCACGAGCATTAGAAAGGAACCGGGGTGGGAACGCGGTGGCAAGAGAAGGCTTAGGTTCGGGGGCGATGCAGGAGGTGACCTAGTGAAGGGTGAAATTTGCGAAAATTAGATCAGCAGCTTCTGGCGGAACCGGGTGGACGGACAGCGTCTGAACGGCAAGACGGGTTGGACGACCACCCATCAGCTGTTGAGAGCACGTTTCGCTTTCCGGGGTTGGTTTTTCGAGAAGAGACGATAACACACCGGCAACGGTGTCGATCAGGAGTGAACGTTTCAACGTGCTAAGAGGAGGTTTGGGAATAAAAATAAAACAATACGAAGAAATGTTTGTTTGAAGCTTAAGACAACAGCAGCAAACAGTGTAACGTCATAAAACACATCTCATTGCTAACGATTCTGCTGTTTGATTTTCTAAACTGTTTAGTAGCCGTATTACAGCTAGAAATAAACTCAAAATTAGAATGGTAAAAATAGAAGTTATAGATAATAAAAATTGAATGAAGAGTGCTTTTGTAACTTCAGTTATAAAGTGATACAATTCTAGAATAGATATAAACAATTGCAAACAAGCAAATTTGTTTAAGACACATTTGTTTTACCGAAACTTGTAGAACTGATATGAAGAAAAACAGAAGTAGTAGAAAAACAGAAAAACAGAACAAATTATTTATAATACTTGGGAAAGGAGATAGCTTAAATGAATAAAAAAACGAAAGAAGCGAATGATGAAATCATATGAGGGAAATGAATGTTGCGACTCGGGTTGCGCGCTGCGCTTTGTGTCTTAGGGATTTGTGCTTCTACGGATTAATTATGGAAAGGTTTAATTCTAATTCACATTCTAATTATGGTTAGAATGTGAATAGTAACTGGTTGTCAATATTAATGGGATGATGGTGTAATCATAAAACGTATGCTGCGTCGACCCTAACTTTCTTACATTTTGTACTTACAATACTTACAATACTGCTCACTGCATGGGTCAGTAAATGATTTCTTCATGAGGCACAGAAAACAAATAAAAGACTATAAACTTTGAAACGTGTTTTTGACTAAAAAAAATGAAACATTGTTGTGAAGTTAGTAGTTAATTCCAATTTTAATTTTGAAATACGGATAAAACTAATGTTTTACTCCTGTCAAACATTGAAGGTACAGGGATATTCTTCCATAAATAAGAGAGCATAATGGCACTCCATAACATCTTTCAGAATCCCAAGCAATAGAACAATGTACGAGCAGTCTACTCCTTCCGCTTTATCTTGCCATATTTACCACGACCGGCATCGTTTATAAAATAACTCCGTGAAGCATCTGTTAGTGTTTTTTTTGTTCAATTTCCTTCCATGCAAAGCAGACAACAGAAGGCATTCTCAGTTGCTCGCTGCAGTACAAAAAGTGCAGCCTTTTCTGTTTCTGAAACCACCTTCTGCACTAACACGCGTAATCCCCACCGTCGATCTGACTGCGACTGTAAGCTGCTAAAAAATTGTTGCAGTAAATGAAAACTTCCTGCCCGGGAAGCGGAGAGTGCTAGCTCTGCTTAGGGTGATGCAAACCCATTAAAGATAAGACGCCCGACAGCACAGCGTGGAACAGCGTTCTTTGGACGGCCTGTTATTTCTTCCTTTTCGGGGAGATCCTGACGGCGACGAGGATGATGATGATGATGAAGAACCCAATGATGGGAAGCTTGTGTTGTAGGTGGAGCGACGAGAGTTGCGACGAGAGATCCAACTACTTCGTTACTTCGGCCAGTGGATGAACGGAGCCGACGAATGGGAAAATGGGGATGGTTTTTGATGGATTGTTGCTGGTAAAAGCGGGATGCTGGAACGCACTCTCTCTCTCTCTTCCATCTATAACCTTGCCTACTTTCAGAACGAGCTGACTCGGAAGCCAAACTAAGGACGATAGTGAAGCGAAAAGGGCACTATCGTTCTAACAGCCCTCCCCATCCGAAGAGGCTTTTTCGGTGGGGAAGATAAAACGAACTCTTCGTTTCCTTCATGATGTAACGTTTTGATGAATTCTGGCTGGCAGGAACCTCCACCTTCAGAGCTAGAATGCAGACGAGGTTCTGGACGAGCTCTTAACGAGCCTCAGTAAAACTTGTAAAGGAAAAAAAAACCCGCAACGACTTGGAAGTTCACAATCTGTTTCCCTCTGCACGAGAGTGAGATAAAGTTGTAATCATTCACTCCGAGTTCGGCCGACAAAAACGATCAAAGAGAGAGCGTTAGGATAACAAAACCCAACCCCCGAGAGGGGTGAGAAAATTAGAAAAATGATCGCCTTTCTCCCCGAAGAGTTCGGCCTCTTCGAGGGGAACAGGGAGAATAGACAACCCAGATGAAATCCCCTCCAATCTTTCAGATTGATACCGGACTTCCCTAAGCAGAGTGCTATTTCTAATGAGTCTCCGAAGCAGATCTAATCTTACGTCCCGAAAGTAAGAGATACGATGAAAAATTACCTTATAATCGGTAAATCCTGCGGAGTGTGCCGGTAGCGACAGAAGTAATCCCTGCTTTAAGGCCCGCCGTGTGCATTAAAACTTATTTTATCGATCGCTCGAGAGGAACACGTCCTAATCCACTGCCCGTTTGGCCGTCGCAAACTCAAATGCCGTCGCATGATCTAGGACGCACCGGGAAATACGCGCGTCACGCACTGCAGATATCTTGAGGCACACACACACTCTGCATCGGTGGCGTTTAATAATAAAAGGTCCACGCACGCAAACCCCGTCGCTGTGCCAATCGTCGTTAACCTAGTTTGCCTGTGGATCAAAGCTGCCGTCGGCAGGTGCGTCAGTGTCGAGTGTCGATAGTTTTGGCATGGAGGACGTGCCGTACACCGGAAGTGGTCCTCGGTATGGAACGGATCAAGATGATACGGATATGAGTTCGGAAGTCGTGTCGTTGGTTTTTGAGGATTATGGTTCAAGCTGGTGGTCAGAAACCAATAAAACATAATTGCGATGAAAGTTATCCGAATACTCAAACATTTTATTTGCAAAATAGATCACCAATGTGTGAAATACTTCTATCTAAGAAAATGATTTATCATAGATATTCAAAATTGATAATGTTTGATGTTTGTTTGGCAAACAAGTCATACAAAAACTGTTGCAATCAATAAAATATCTTGAGATAATAGATGAAAAATACTATAAACAAGAACTAGATCTTAAGATAAGATAACGAATTAAATCTGTGATAACGCATTTTAAGAGCACCGTCAGGAAATTCAAGTAAAAGTTGAAGTTCAAATCTTTGATTGAAAACATAATAAGATAATAATAAGATAAGTTTCGTCTAAAAGTCAATCCTGCATTCTCCTATCTGTCCTACACGCGTACCTGTCTGACACGCTGACAGTGTGCAACGCCAAACCGCACACTGTCCATCTCGTCGTCCCGCATTCGACTTCACTCGCTCGCGTGGCCATCGCCTCCGATCGGTCATTTAATTATTGGAAAATTTCGAAATGAAACATACCGAAATATCTGTCATCGTTTGCCGGTCGGGACGACTGCGCCACCGCCGACAGGGTAATCAAAATCTAACGTCCGTGCTCGCCGCTGCCGCTCGCTGTGCGCTGTAGCTGGTTTAGCCGGCTGGCAGCAAACTATGCTCAATTTACGTTGATTGGATTGTAGCATCAATATTTCCACGCACCGTTCGCTTCTGCTGTCCACCTCGTTACTGCTTCCGCTCGCTGGCTGACTCGATGTCAGCCGTCATATTGTGCAGATAATGTGTCCCGCAAAAGGTGAC
The DNA here is from genome assembly GCA_002091845.1 of Anopheles cracens. Taxonomy (NCBI): domain Eukaryota; kingdom Metazoa; phylum Arthropoda; class Insecta; order Diptera; family Culicidae; genus Anopheles; species Anopheles cracens. The sequence continues at coordinate 14,545 of KZ069262.1, forward strand.
GGAGATGGCGCACACGGGGGTAAGGCAGGAGTGAACGAGACAGGCCCCGGCGCACGACAGGACACCCGGGACGGACGGATCCGCTTCGGCTGTGAATG
>KZ069262.1:31251-58656 GCA_002091845.1 Anopheles cracens
TCCTTAAAAAAGTGAGAGCAAATAAAAGTAAGAGGAACGTGGGTAGGAGGATGAATCTTAAATTTTAGTATTGTGTTGCGAGGCTTACGTAAGACTTACGTAAGACTTTTCAGCAGTAAACGATTAAAGCTACTAAAAGAGGTTCTATGGCTAAAATGTCTCTCAAACCAGAGACGTATATCAAATTAAGAAACGGTAAAATAACTCAAAGACCATCAGTAGGAAAAGTGAATTCGTTAAAAATCTAAAAAAACATGATAAACAAGTAAATAGCTAAGCGAATAAGATCTAGAACATTGGAAATGAAAATAAGAAAACATGAAATTAATATGAAAAATACAGAGCAGTCAACAATACAAAAGAATCATATGATTTCATCATTCGCTTCTTTCGTTTTTTTATTCATTTAAGCTATCTCCTTTCCCAAGTATTATAAATAATTTGTTTCTGTAGAATTCATTTGTAGTTTGTTATTATGCAATAATTATTTTACTACTTCTGTTTTTCTTCATATCAGCTCTACTAGTTTCGGTATTGTCTTAAACAAATTTGCTTGTTTGCAATTGTTTATATCTATTCTAGAATTGTATCACTTTATAACTGATTTTACAAAAGCACTCTAGATTCAACTTTTATTATGTATAACTTCTATTTGTACCATTATAGTTTTGAGTTGATTTCTAGCTGTAATACGACTACTAAACAGTCCAGAAAATCAAGCAGCAGAATCGTTAGCAATGAGATGTGTTTTATGACGTTACACTGTTTGCTGCTGTTGTCTTAAGCTTCAAACAAACATTTCTTCGTATTGTTTTATTTTTACACCCTAACCCCCTCTTAGCACGTTGAAACGTTCACTCCTGATCGACACCGTTCCCGGTGTATTATCGTCTCTTCTCGAAAAACCAACCCCGGAAAGCGAAACGTGCTCTCAACAGCTGATGGGTGGTCGTCCAACCCGTCTTGCCGTTCAGATGCTGTCCGTCCGACCAGGTTCCGCCAGAAGCTGCTGATCTAATTTTCGCAAATTTCACCCTTCACTAGGTCACCTCCTGCATCGCCCCCGGACCTAAGCCTTCTCTTGCCACCGCGTTCCCACCCCGGTTCCTTTCTAATGCTCGTGAACTCTCCGCCTCGCCCGTCTCGCTCGTGTGCATCACCCGGCTGCGCGTTTAGCCTCGGAACAGCTGTTTTGCGCTCGCGCCTTCCGTTACGATTGTGTGGCGATCTTCCATCCCCCCACGTTTCGGTTCCGCGTGCCCGCCTGCCTCTAATGCACACCCCTCATAATTAGCAACCCCTCACGTTTATTGGGGGTCACCCTCAGTCACACCTTTTGCTAGGTTCGCTTCACTCCCGCACCAAGAACGGAGTGAGCAGTGTCGCTGGAGTTGGGAAGGAGGCGCCCTGGCTCCTCACACCACCCACCGCGCCCCACCCCAAACCCTTAACTGAATCGTGCCTGTATTGAAGTGCTTCCCTCTTTGTGTGCGCGCTGGGAGGGGGAGTTGTTTTTGTCGCCTTGCGTCAATATTCCGTTTCATAACGCGACCGGCGGCGACCGAATGTCTAGTTTCTACACAGCCGGGGTGGGTGTGTTGAGTTTCCACCCCTAAGCCGCTCTACCACCCCCTCTGCCGGCACAAAGTCACATTGCACCCATGTACTTCGCGTGTTCGACGTGTTTGGTGATCGGTTTTCGCGAAACGCACGTGCTGCAGAAAGAGATGGGAACAAGCACCACCAACCTCACCACTACCAGCGCACATCTCGCTGGGGCGTTTGGTGCTGCGCAAGCCACAGCGTACTTTGCGCACCGTAGCCGGCTCAAAGGGGGAGGCCCGGGTACGGCACGGAAAGGGTGAGATGAACCATTTAAGGGTGGCGCGTGTGAGTGTGCGTTGCGTCGATACTTATACGTGCGCATGACTTATGTACTGCAGCGCCTTGTGTGCGCGACAAAAAATGAATACGATAAATACGGCTCTTATGCCGTCGAGCGATGTGTCATTGGGCTTTATTGGAGCCCTCCCCGATTAGGTTCTCAAGTGCTAAAAATTATACAACTCGCAATGTTTACTCGCTCACGAGAACGGGCACTCCCTTACGGCCAGCTGCGTGTTTATTTGAACAGCACTTTTATTGCCGCGAGCAGACTTCAGAAGATTCTAGAGCTGAAAACACAAACGTTGCATCAGACACGGTTGAAGAGTTTAAAGCGTTTATTATTTAAACAATGCTAGAAATGGCTAGAAATGTTTGTTTCTTTGCTTCTAGAATTACATACAGTTAACGATTAATCTGTTGATTTTCTCCTGTAAAACTAATGGATGTTTCTAACACTCTCAAAGCAACAACGGCGAGATATTGACACTAAAGGGTGAGCAAAACATTGCCCAAACGCCATATTTGCTGTAAATGAAATACACCACTCCATCGCTGGATGATTGGTGCCTTCTTTATAGAATATTGAAATGAAGCAATCAAATGATAATGCAAAATTATCGTTCTTTGTTTAATTTAACTAACTCGAAATTTCCTGTGGCAAAGCAAAAGTGTCGTTTTTAATTTATGTTATCTAAAGTACCTTGTTTTTAATTATTGTCTCCCCTTTTTAATTCTAATCGGCTTTCCTGGGAAACGTTCTAAACCAAAACGCTATGCTTTCACTCGTCCACCTTCATCACCCAGCAAAGGGCACGTATCTGTTACGGCGTGTGTGTTTGTGTGGGTTTATTTTAATGCGAAAACTGCAATCGTAGTTAAATGGCAAACGCACAGGCCATCTTGCGCGCTTCCCCTTTGCAAAATGCTAATGCAGCCCGCATACGGTCCCAGTTGCAGTTCTACAATTATTTCGTTTGTTTCAAGGTTTCCACCGAGGTGAGTGTGTGTGACAATCGTACATTATTAACTACCCTTCGCCGCGGTACGCCTCTCCGTTCGGGGCGGGCGAAGCCGCGATTATTTCAATTAAGATCACTTTAATTAGTACAAGATTGCTAATAAATAAATTACACACGTGTACGTGCTGCCGCTTGGGTTGTTTCGAGCTACTTTGCTCCTCTCGGCGGCGTGGTGTGTTTTAGCAAATCTAGCAGGAGCTTCTCTCGACGGCCGGGATGGCCTTGACCACCACCAGCGGTGGTTGCGTCGCTGTACTGGTGCTCTAGCGTCCAGTCGTTCGGATTTCAATTGGATTGGATCATACGATACGCCGGCGTCGATATCGAGTGTTTTCCCCGCCAAGGTAATGGAAAATTTTGAGCTCCAACTATCTCGTGCGCTCGCTCGGCCCAACGGGGTGGGGGATGACGCGATGGATGCAATTGAGCCTGGCGGAGACGCCGGACAGCCGGACAAGTGCAGTTGGCTAGAGTTTGTCGATTGGTTGGGATGGGTTGAGATGATGCAACATCGCCTCATCAGGCGGGCGGCAGTGGTCGGCAAACGTGAAATCTAGAAGAGTCAAGTGCTAACGGACTTAAAAATTGACTCATAGACTCTTCGACTTGAGGTCAGACTATTGAGTTTCAATATGTCTTTTAATTTACTCGCAAACCTCTTGGCTAATCAATGAATTTCTTCTTAATCCAATGAAATTCAATCCAATAAACTAATGGGATTCAAAACTAAGCAAGAGTCCTGCTTTCGAAGTATTCAAGATTGCAATTTTAATTTCAATTTTTGTCACGTGTTTCTGACAAATGATCAATATCCGAATAGCCCCGAATAGGTTGACAGGTGCTATCTTGAAGATCATTATCTGATCGGGAGGAAGGTCTTTATAAAAATTGATTATCAAATTTTGAAAAATAGGCAAATTTATCAGATGTTCATTAAATGAGCAGAAACCTTGATATTGCCGACCCCTGAGCCTAGTGGAGACCGTCTGCCCAGTCGTGTTTCGTTTGATCGTAACCAGCTGTTCGCAGGCTGATATCATCACCATTTTCTGCGGCTGTTACGTTTGCATTGCAACTGGGGATTATATTTATAATTCATTTCAAGTGAACTGAACATGATTCAATTTAAAAGTGTTGTTTTGAACGTATTTTAAGAGACGCTAAAAACATTATAACATAAACACATACTGTCCACTCGAACAAAAGACATGCCAAGCGATCTAGTAGGCGGATCCGCTAAGTTCAACGATTTTTTAACGATTCTTCATTTGCAAATCTCATCCCGGGCTCCATCCATCCGTTCCGTTTTGTTTCATCCTACTGCTTTTTCCTTCTTCTTCTTCCTCTTTCATACGCGTTTGCCTACTTGTCCTCCCAAACCACGACCCATCAATCATGTGGGCAAAATGGCAAAAAATAGCACCCGGGCGTCCGAATGTCTGCCAAACGACAAACGACGGTCTCCGGTCCGGTCTTGTCTCGAAGGCGCGGTTTCGGCGGGCTGGGGGACCGGAACGAGCACATTATTCGCGTTTTTAGTTCACGCTTCTCCACGGTGCCGCCATTTGCGTCCCGAGTGCCCGCTCTCTGCGCGAAAGTTATATTTAAAAAAGTGAAGCAAGTGCAAAAGAGCGCGTGTCAAACGTGTGAGTGATGGTATGTTATTTTTTAATTCTTGTAGCGGGCTTTGTACGTGGTTGCTGTTCTCGTTTTTTGGTACGCTCGTGAAGATGCCGACCGTGTCAGCTGTGATTGAAGGTGAAAAGATGAATTATTTCGATGGGAGGATCGTGAGGAAGCGACCTTCGAGATTGCTCCTATTCAGTTGGAAGGTGATTTGAAAAGAGACAAGAGTTTGTATAGCATAGGAGATCATTTCATATTATTTAATATTGTAAGACATAGTATCTAGCATGATTATTGAAGAATTAACAATCTATGAAGTCAGTAGTAAGCATCGCAAAGAAGGAAATCCTGGTTAACTTTAGCTTTAGTAGACAGATCTAGACAGAGTTTGTTATCTCAAGTATCTGGAAGATCCCCATACTTTTTCCAATAACTATGGTACACATTCCTGTTGTATAATTAATTAAAAAATTAGTTTTTGTCAAGGTTTTAGATAAATGTATAATATCTAACTTCCAAACACTCGTCATCTATCCACTGGACGTACTCCGCCACTTATTCACACGCTTCCAGTAGGTCACGCGTAAAACAGGCGAAACTACTCGTGAAGCGGAGCGAACCGAAGCACAAAAAAAAGCAAACCGCCACACACAAGAACCGCATATCCATCAATCGCTGCGCTCGTGTTAGCATCAGCCTCAGGTTACATCCAGCAGGAACCACAAACAACCCGGGCAAGGCGCGGCACGGAAAACACTTGTGTCTGTTGTTCGAAATTCAATCGTCGCACTCCACCACCCAACCAGCCAGCCGGAGGAGTCACGTGTCCGGGCCGGGTTGATCTGATTCAAATTCGTGACGATCGTACGATGCGATCATGTATCTGCCGCGCGTGCAATATTCGCCCACCGCATTCAGCTCCCGGGGCCAGGATCCTACAGGGTTCGATAGCAAATGTATGATTGATGATGCTCACGGCACGGTGCGAAAAGTGCCACAAGAGGTTTCTCCAAACATAACCAGCTCGCACAAAAGGCACACGACGTGCCGGGAGGAGCCACTCCTTAAATTGCAAAATCGCTGTCAGAGGACGCATCAAGCTTTCACCAGCGCTTGGGTAATCAACACCCAGCCGCACACGCATTAAAGCTCGATCATCACGTCATGACTGTCAGTTCGGGTGGCTAATGAAGGATTACATCCGGATCCGGGTGGTATGGGACTGCGGGCGGATGAGCTTCGATCGAGATCCCTTCGCTGTAAGTCGCAGAAATCGTTCAGCGCGAGAGAGGGAGAAAGGATGATGATAACGCTAATAATGATGATGGATGAGGGCCCTTCCTTCGCTGTGCTGGAAGTCGTTTTACCGAAACGAAAGGAAGATGAATATTTATGCTTAATACAGTTTAAACGAACTTTTTCTCCGTTCATTGTTGTTTTCTTCAATTTGTTCTCCGCAGAAAAGAGGAATAAATGATTCGGAAGATTCATGCAGGACTAAAACAAAAACCTGCACGAGTGAACGTAAAGCCAGCGGATGCAAATCTGTCATGCTCCCTTCAGTCTGATGCAGTCTGTGGAGGGTGTGTCCAAGATTTTAGCATACAAAAGGTACGTTGTTTCATATTCATGCTTACATTATTAAAAACTGCGTGATTTACCAGAGCTGGCTCCAACGACCGGAAGTTTCATTATAGTTTAACACCAGACGACGACGCTTTATGAAATGTTTGAGGTGGTAGTTTGGGGATTGTTTCATACTTTCAAATCCCAAGTGGAACGAATAAAACGCTCAACGAACATTCGACAACAGCATGGGGGTTTTAGATCGTGATGATAAGCGGCAATTAGATATGTATCAACACTAACCTTTACGAGAGGTACAAAATGAACTTAGCCATCCACTTAAGCGGAAAGATACTCCTTCCAATTTTAAGATAGCAAATGGTTGTGTTTAGCTTCAATTTGTTTTCAAATTACGAAAAAAGATGTTTGTAATTGAGCGAATCAATTTAGCAAAAAGAACCTTATTATACTAATTGCAATCAAGTAGACGTTGAAGATATCAATAGCCTGAGAAAAAGTGTAAAGACAGCTTTTGTGATTAATAACTTGGAACCTCAGCTCCGATCTTGTTTTTCTTGAATACTTTATTACTTATTGTTATAATATATTTGAAAAATGAACAATACTCAACGAAAATTGAATAATGTTTTAACGTGAATTCATTCATTTTGTAAAATGTTTAATTGTTGATAAGAAAAAGGCAAAATATGCCATTTTATTTTATTTTCCAAACTGTAAAGAAAGCGGATAATATGAGAATACTATCTGATGATAACTGATACTTATAATCTAACAAAGCGAAATTAGCAGCTAAAGTAATTAGCAGAGCACATGAATGTTGAAAAAACGTAATATTTACATTGAAATGGAATCAATCGATATAAAAAACCAGCATTCGTTATAATTTTAGAATTTTTTTTCTTCTGTCTATATTCTTCAGCGATTCCTGCCCACCTGAATCCTGGAATAAGCTACCATAAATAATGAATAATGTGTATTAAAAAAAAACTAAAAGCCTTTTTAAAATGGTTCATTTTGAATGGTCCAAGCGAACGAGCGTTTTATATACGTTCGAAACAGTGAACTTTACTACCTGTCGCTCCATCAAAATGGGGCGAAAGGCAAATAACAGCAGAAAGCACCGAAGCAGCATTGAACAGAAAAAAAAGAACGCTCCTCATATGCAAATCATCATCGGGCTGCAATCATTCGGATTTAATGGAGGCGCGGAATGGAAACAATGGAAGAAAATGGGAGGCTCGGATGCGATGCGAGCAAGAAGCTACAACACACACACACACACGTGGGGTGAAGCGAAACAGCGAAACAGTTTTTCCAACAGGGTGGCTCCATCATCACAACCGGAAGGGAGAGAGAGAGAGAGCAAGAGGAGAAGGGAGAATAGCAAAATTGCAATAGCACACAATCAACAAAATACACCCCCTCAGTATACACACACACACGCGCGCGCTCGCTCGGGTACAAACATAGACACAATATCATTGTTGCGGGCCACAACATCTGGTCCGGCAAAGGTCTGTTCCGAGCGAGGGATGGGACCCAAGGGGGTGCAGGTGGGTGTAGGAGGGAGGGAAGCGAATCGTCTTTTGCTCAATTTACTCACCCTCCCCACCCCGTTCCGTCCACCGGCCCACCAAAGGGAGCGAGTTGAAGGTGAGTGAGTGGAAAAGGGAAAGGCTCAGCTGATGATGATGCCGGGTTTTGGAGCCGGGTTCCTCCTGACTCTTCTCTTTTGCCAGGTATGAAATGAAGAGAGAGAGAGAGAGAAAAAAAGCAACACCGACTGAAGGTTTGGTTGAGGAGGGAACGGAAAAGGGGGAAATCATACGAGCGTGGGGTCATGTCGCTTTAGTGGAGAGCCGAGAGTGCCGAACGAGACGTGGAAAACACACATAGACAAGCCGGCCACACGGGGTGGGGTTGGGTATGATGTTGGGCTTCCCTTCGCTCGCTCCCACCCCACACCCGGATTCAGGTGGGCTTGTAGTTTCTGCACAGCTATCGGGCGCTGTGCTTTCTGTAACAGCAGTGAGCAGTGGATAGCAATTGCAAAGTCGAAAGAAGTTAAAAAAATACAAAAATCACGCTGAAATCATATTTTTAATAACAAACAAACTTTAAACTAACAAGAAAATATTACGTTCTTTAGAACATCTTCATCTTCTAAATAAAACTCATTGTTAAATATTTAAAAAAAGCTGCACTCCGTCCCACGCATGCACACAGATCGTTAACTTAATTAATATGCATTTAGAGAGAAATTACACACCGCGGACCCGACTGTTGTCCCCTGTCATTATCGTCAGTCCCGTAGGCCGGTACGGCATCGGACAAATAAATCCTGCGTGCGAAGGAAGCACCATCCTCACCCTAGAAAACTCAAAACTCACCGCAGAACATGAATATTGCAAACGAACAGCTGTTTGCACGGTTGGACAGAAACTGAAGCGAAAAGACTTGGCCTAGAAAGAGTGCTTCTTTCGTTCGTTGGCCCGCCCGGTCGTGCCGTCTGGCAATCAGCTGGTACTTGCTATAATTTCGCTAAGCCGCACAACCTCCGATGAGAATTAAGTGCGAATGTTGGTGATAGGTGGGAGAGGTGGTACGAGAAGAAACGTTGAAAGAGCGGATAACCGCGACGCAGCAGAAAGTGTCGAACCAAATCAAACGATTCAGTAAGATTATTTGTATTAGTAACATTTGTATTAGAAAATGCGTAAGCCAAACACATGCCTATCTTTATAATTGCTCTGAATTATTCAGTAAATTTAAAAGACAAAAGAAAGAATAAAAAATATATTCAAAATAGATGAAAAATAAAAAAGAATATGTCTATGAAATCAATTTTTTTCTCGTGGTCGTGCATTGTTGACCACGAAATAATCGAACTAATCCAACTAATAGAATAAGATAAGGTGTGTGTGTGTCAGCTTTTTTTGTCAGTTTTGCGCTTTTATGATACGAGCGGTAATCAAAATGAAAGTTTACGAGCGTTACAGGAAACGACCAACTCTCGCCCTGCCCCATTCTCGATTCGACAGTGGAAATGTGCGCAAAAAAGCGAAAAACAAACGGGCCAAAAATGACTGATTACCGGCTTCGGCTTCGGCTTTTGTTCTTCCTCCCCGGGTGACCCGGTTTTTAATCTTCACCCGATGCATTTACGCTCACGCTCACGATGACAATTCAACGGCTCCCGGTTGTAAACGGGGGGTGGTGAGAGAAGAATTTGTTTTCCGTTCACCATTACGTTTATTGTGTTTATGCTTTTATAGCCGCATCAAAAGGTGCATAATACACGTCGGAACGTACAATTACGGGCAGTTTTCTTTTGTGCGACTCGCTTCAAGTGCCTGTCACTGTCCGGATCGCTCATCTTTCGGGGTCTCGCACCTTCACGCTCTGCCCATTATCTCAACCCCGCAAAGCATTAGAACCTCGTTTCCAATAAACGCCGGAAACATTTGTGCCGCAAAGTGCAACGTGCAGCAGCCGGCCGGTGCATTGTTCTGGTCGCTAGTTCGCGAAACTTAAAAAAAAACCCTGTGCTCCGTGTTTGTTATTTGTTCGCGTCACGTTATGGTCGGCTCGGTGGATCGAGCGAAAATTGGCATTACAACAAAAAAAAAAGCACCGAAGCAGCATTGAACAGAAAAAAAAGAACGCTCCTCATATGCAAATCATCATCGGGCTGCAATCATTCGGATTTATAATCGCTCAATCGTTTTACGACGCGCCACTCCAAAACCGGAGTGCGACCCTAGTTGGGTTTAACTCCCCCTTCGGAAAAGCATTCAAATCGAGTGTGTGTGTGTGAGTGAAAAACGCACGAGAAGGTGAAAAACAGCTGATGGATAGACTGGGTGTGTGAGAGTGAGAGACGCATCAGCTTTATGTGTGAGTGGTACGACGAGTCGTGAAAAAGGTAGAAACGGTTCTAACAGCTTTCTTTACATTCGTTTTTTGTTTGCTTCATCGTTTAAAGTTTAATAAAGATTAAACAATACATAAATAAACTCACTTCTGGCAGTGTGTTAAATGAGATAAAAATTGACGAGAAAGAAAACAAAACAGTAGCAAACGTATGAAAAAAGTACAAAAAGCAAAAGTTGCATTTTGTATCTACTTTTGTTTGTATTTTTAATGTTTTGTCATTCTTGTCATTCTTGTCGTTGTTGTACCACTTGATTCCAATCATTAGTTTCTTCTAGTTTATTGGAGTTATATTTTTGATCGTATAGTTTTATTTCCGTATAGCAATTGTTTTATTGCCGTTTCTCTTATATTTATATTTCGCTTTTTAACTCGTTTTTATTAAATTTAACATTTTTGTAATACATTTATTACACATTATTTATCACAGTTGTAAAAATATCTTATCATTTTATTATTTTTTTTATGAATATTCTATTTAGTTCAATATTTTTTCTTTTGTCGTTGTTTATTTTCAGTTTAAGATTGCTTCAGGTATTGTTTACTAATTTTTTAGATTAGATTAGAATCGTTAGATTTAAATTGTTGTACAGTTTATTAATTTTACTGTCAATTTAAAAGAGAAAGCAAGAGGAGAAGGGAGAATAGCAAAATTGCAATAGCACACAATCAACAAAATACACCCCCTCAGTATACACACACACACGCGCGCGCTCGCTCGGGTACAAACATAGACACAATATCATTGTTGCGGGCCACAACATCTGGTCCGGCAAAGGTCTGTTCCGAGCGAGGGATGGGACCCAAGGGGGTGCAGGTGGGTGTAGGAGGGAGGGAAGCGAATCGTCTTTTGCTCAATTTACTCACCCTCCCCACCCCGTTCCGTCCACCGGCCCACCAAAGGGAGCGAGTTGAAGGTGAGTGAGTGGAAAAGGGAAAGGCTCAGCTGATGATGATGCCGGGTTTTGGAGCCGGGTTCCTCCTGACTCTTCTCTTTTGCCAGGTATGAAATGAAGAGAGAGAGAGAGAGAAAAAAAGCAACACCGACTGAAGGTTTGGTTGAGGAGGGAACGGAAAAGGGGGAAATCATACGAGCGTGGGGTCATGTCGCTTTAGTGGAGAGCCGAGAGTGCCGAACGAGACGTGGAAAACACACATAGACAAGCCGGCCACACGGGGTGGGGTTGGGTATGATGTTGGGCTTCCCTTCGCTCGCTCCCACCCCACACCCGGATTCAGGTGGGCTTGTAGTTTCTGCACAGCTATCGGGCGCTGTGCTTTCCGGCACTGTTGCTAGGCGGACGACGACTACGGCTGATGATGATGATAGTGAAAAACGCACGAGAAGGTGAAAAACAGCTGATGGATAGACTGGGTGTGTGAGAGTGAGAGACGCATCAGCTTTATGTATTAAAAAAAAAATCTCATCCCACTCAGTTCGACACCTTTGCAAGAGGACCGCCTAGAATGCCATTCTTCTGGAAGCTTCTGCAACCTGGCTTGCTGGAAGATTGTAGGTTGAAAGTCGAATCAGAAGGAATTAAATTTTTAAAACACAAAACCCACCCACACTCACACCCCCACCACCCACCACCAGAGGGAAAACTAATCTTTCCCCCTTTCCCACCAAGCCGCCTCTCGCGTACTTCAACCCGCCATTCAGTTCCACATTGAAATCAATTTGAATTTTCCGACCCAGACACCTCGAACGAGGCGAGCCACCGTACAGCAACAGCACACTGTTGCTAAGGCCCCCTCGGGTGCCCACCGGTACCAGGCGGAGGTCGGTGTAGCGAAAAGAGGTGTGCAATTTGAAAAGCCGGCTTAGACAATTCACTCCACAACGGTACGCCGGGGCGCAGGTAGGCCGCGAAGTAGGCTATGGAGGCGCGGAATGGAAACAATGGAAGAAAATGGGAGGCTCGGATGCGATGCGAGCAAGAAGCTACAACACACACACACACTAAGCCGCACAACCTCCGATGAGAATTAAGTGCGAATGTTGGTGATAGGTGGGAGAGGTGGTACGAGAAGAAACGTTGAAAGAGCGGATAACCGCGACGCAGCAGAAAGTGTCGAACCAAATCAAACGATTCAGTAAGATTATTTGTATTAGTAACATTTGTATTAGAAAATGCGTAAGCCAAACACATGCCTATCTTTATAATTGCTCTGAATTATTCAGTAAATTTAAAAGACAAAAGAAAGAATAAAAAATATATTCAAAATAGATGAAAAATAAAAAAGAATATGTCTATGAAATCAATTTTTTTCTCGTGGTCGTGCATTGTTGACCACGAAATAATCGAACTAATCCAACTAATAGAATAAGATAAGTAAATACATAGGACAAGCTTTAGATACATCGATATTTTATCCTTTATTTACTAATTAAGGATTAAAGTTGTACTGAAAGAACACATCGTTAAAATCATTATAATAATCATTCAAATGATTCTCAACTTTGTTAGTTTTGTGTTGCTTTTTATGTTAAACATGCTGCAAAAATGTGCCTTATGTTTGATTAGAGTTTTCAATTTAATTTCCTCAAAACGTTTCTAAAGAAGGCGTAAAAAGTATAATGTGTATTTTTAATGTTTTGTCATTCTTGTCATTCTTGTCGTTGTTGTACCACTTGATTCCAATCATTAGTTTCTTCTAGTTTATTGGAGTTATATTTTTGATCGTATAGTTTTATTTCCGTATAGTAATTGTTTAATTGCCGTTACTCTCATTGCTATATTTCGATTTTTACTCGTTGTTATTAAATTTAACGCTTTTGTAATACATTTATTACACATTTTTTTACAGTTGTAAAAATTTCTTATCACTTTATTAGTTTTTTATTACTATTCTATTTAGAATTTTACATTTACTGTTGTTTATTTTCAGTTTAAGATTGCTTCAGGTATTGTTTACTAATTTTTTAGATTAGATTAGAATCGTTAGATTTAAATTGTTGTACAGTTTATTAATTTTGCTGTTAATTCAAACCTGATTTTAAATTTAAAAAAAATACAATATTGTGGTTTTCTAACAGTATTTTTTACTTTGAAAAATTTCACAAAAATCACACATTTCTACACCATGGTATCGTCAATTTGTGTTATAAGGGTTTTATTATAAAATTACAAGGGCTACTGAAAGGCTTTTAAATGCTCTTTCAGTAGCGCCTTCAACAGCAGGCCCTTCTCCATTCATTGCATGTTGCGATGCGTCCCTTAACCGATGTTCTACAGCTACTAATCAATGATGCATCGACGACAGCACCAGCTGCACTTCGGTGCACTAGTTTTATGTTCAATTTTACTACATTTCATTATTCTGATTGCAATACTTGCACTTGTAGCGAGGAGGATTGCACAAAACTTGCCCATATCGGTCACCGGTTAGCCGGCCGGAGCTGTTTCAAGCATCCCGGGCTGCATCCGTGTACATGCACCAAACAGACACACACACTCGAGCGTCGCACGAACGAGGGAGCGGAGAAACAATCGATGCTAAATTATTCACACCCACCCATCGAGAAGAAGAAGAAACACGGGCCGGAGGTGCCCGGGTCCGATCGATATCTCGCTGCACGGTGGTTTTGGCCTACAAAATGCAAACTTTACCGCCAGCTGGCCCCGGCCGCGCAAGCAATCAGAACGGTGGAAATAAAATCAAACGGATCCGAACGGTTCGCTCCCCCTCAAGATGTCCTCCTTTTCGCCCCTCCCCCCCCCCACCCACCCAAACCAAAAGCGGCCCAACAATCAGCTGACCTCTCGCTGTCGCTTCGGGTAACAATGTGGCACGAAACGCTTGGCTGTGCTGCTGCTGCTGCGTTTCAAACCGAGTCCCGCCCCACCTCGCCTCACCCTTATTCCCATCCCCTCCCCCTGCAGCTCCAGCGCATCGCAACAACGGAATCAATTATTCAACTCGCAGCGCTCGGTAATTTAGCGAAAAGTGTACGAACATGAGGATTTGTGTACCGGCTGCGTGCGCCACACGCCACACACTCTGCGCCACACCGGCCGGCTTCATCGAAAACATCACCCCCACCACGAAAACAGCCCTCCCCCCTGGGGGAGGCAAACGAAACCGAAACCGACCGACCGACCGACAGACCGGCCGGCCGGTCGAATCACCCCGAAAGTGGCCGCGGGGAAATCGAGGCCATTGAACCGTGGCCAAAAGAGAAAAAAGTGGTTTTTTGTGTGCTGCAGCTTCGCTCGGTACCTTCCACTGGACCGGACCGTCTTTTCTTCCCCTTGGGGTCACATCGCTTGAAGCTACGATGGGCAGGGACATGGAAAGTGTATGTTATTGTGACTAAATTAAAGCTCAACGTCATTTAAGTAGAATAAAATATTGCCTATAGAAAATATAAATGAATATGAACATGAATTTACATTAGAATTATTGTAAAGATATTAAAAAAATATATACGGTGTTTGATTACTGTTCACCATACCGAAACACCTAGTACTAGGTGTACCATACCGAAACACCACCCATAGTTAATTATAATTTTAGTTAGAGGCGAAAAAGTAAAGTAAAAAATAAGCAATTTAAAAAAGGATAATACCAAACAAAACAAGACAAAAAAAAGGAATAAAAGAAATCTGAAAAGAGTATTAACGAAGTTAAACTATTAGTATACAGGAAAATAAAACCAAAAAATAAACTAAACAAATGAGAAACACAGAAGAAAATTAAAAGAAAAAATCTACAAAATGAACAAAAGTAGACTAAAGTACAAACAATAGATAAAATATCACTAGTAAGAGCTGTACTTCACAACAAAATGAACAAAGCGACAAACGATCGTTGCATAAGTTGTGCCCTTCTGTCAAAAACTTTCGACACCTACATGAAAGCAAAAGTAAAGCGGGTTGGATGCGCACCAATTTGATTTCCGCTCGACATTCTCATCTTCCTGCAGTTTGCTGTGCAAAAAGAAACAAAATCCCCGTACAGTATGTCGGTGCAATTGAATCGACGATCCTCTCGAATTTTGAATTCGTCTTGCATTGTTTGTGTGATTTCGTGAAAAGGTATGGGATCTTCTGAGGCGTTTTCTATTCGCCAATGCTGTGTTTTTTTCTCATTTGTTCATGTTTATCCTTGCTTTATTTATGTTCGTTATTCATGTTTATTGATTGAGTTTGATTGAGCATTTCATCATTATTTTTTGATCATATTTTTATTAAATGTTCGGTTATGTTATACAAACAAATTTGTAATTGTTTTTAGTTTATATCGGATTTAATTCAATGTTTCTGCTTTCGAATGGTTCTTTCTTTTTCTTTTGGTTCTCAATTCTTTTGGATATTTTTATGTTTTTTCGATTATTTTGCAAATTTTTTCACTTATTTTTTACCATTTATTATATTTTTACCCTCATTGAGAGTCGTCGGTCGTCTAGGCTCAGTTTAGATAAATATACTATTTTGTACACAAATCTCACATGAACTCAATCAACATGAGTCTGTTGCTAGATGCAAATACAACACTATAGTAACTTTTTCTGTATAAAAACATGCAATGAAAACGTTACATAGTAAAAAAAGAAAATAAACAACCTGCAAAAAACGCCACAAAGTTTTCACAAACAAGACAACCCAACTCGCGAACATGCAACCCAACGGGTTACTTCCCAAAGCGGGACCTTCTTCTTGTCCGCTCGCTTCTGCCCCAAAACCCTAAACCAAAAAAAAAAACGAAACCAGGACGGATGCCCGGAGCTAGGTGGCGACCGAAAGAAAAGCCATAAATTTCCCAATTAACATACGTGCACGGGGCCCTTCGCGTGCGTTTTCTGGCGCATCCAGCCGTAGACGCCGGTAGGGCACGCGGTTTTACCGAACGAAATTTCAACAGCCCCGGTCTGGCCTGGCGCACCACAACCGTTAACAAGATGCCCTTGACAGGAAGAGGGAAAAACGTGGGGAAAATTTATTGGCCATCCCCGGGCCAAGGGAACGGTCCGCTTCACCGTGGAATCCGATTCCACAGGTACGTATAATTTACACCACTCTCGGTGGAAGTGCCAGTGGAACATTCTTACAGTGCAATGAGGTGGTGTGTTCATTCCTGATTTTAGACTTTTTTTTCTTCTATCGTTTGTTACTTCCTTCACGGATTCTTTGTTTCATGCGCTCGAGCTCACCTAGCAAGATCCTAATCGCGAGTTTGCTACATTACTCGGTTCTCTATTTAAACCTACAAAATTGTGTATCATCGTTCATTAATATTGCATTAACAAGCTTCGTTTCTCGCAGCAGGTTCCGATCGGTCCGAGAGGGCATGGGATTATGTTTCCTTATTCAAAATTGACTTCCAGCCGAACGTTGGGCAGTCTCATTTCGGTGCACCCAGTTGTCGTCCCAGCGTGATATCTTACTTCCTGCCCTTGCTACGAAGAAAGATCTCATTTGCTTCCAGAATTCTTCATTATGATTGTAATGACCTATTTCATTAGTAATGCAGCCACGGTACAATTGAACTCCGCTTGGGTATGAAAGATAAATTTGATAGAAATTATTTTGCATAAATATTTCAACGCCCTTGCAAACGAGGCATTGAATTATTAAGCGCCCTACACAATGGGCACCCTGTTTGGCCACGCAACAAGGAACAACAACAAGGAACAAAAAAATGCAACAAGGAACATTGCCGTGCCACTGCACGTCCTTCGCCCCGTGGCAGCGAAAACGGAACGGAACAGTATCCCTGCCCTGCTGGGTCGCCTTTCCAATCTCTGATCAAACAGACGGCTTCGTGCATAAATAACACCTCGGTGCATGCATACCTGCACGACTCGAAACATGAACCGCGGTCAAAACTGCAACGAAATGATGCAACGGTTCGTAAATAGCCTGACCCTGGGGGTAAAGAAACCGGGATGTGTGTGTGTGTGTGTGTGTTTGTGTGCCCGACGGGGTGTACCTTGTGCGCGCGGACTCACTATTATCGATTATCACGAAACTGCCTCCCTCCCCGAGGAGCTGGCGTCATCTTCATCTGGCACGGCAACGGTTTTGCCTAAAAATATCCTTTGCGTGCGCTGCAGAGTAATTGGAGGCTCATTGCAGATCATCATCGCCAGCATGCAAGGTTACGCTCGGTGTGTGCAATTGGTACAATTTATTTCTGCGTGAGCCCTCGCGAGCCAATCACGCCCTGAACCGTGCCGTGTTTCGTTTCTTGTAAGGTTGTTTTTTTTCTCCCCCTTGAAGAGGACGTCATCGCGGCTTCAGCATGACCTCGGCCACGACTTTAAGCGTCTCGTTAGCCGGAGGAAGAAAGTGGAAGGGAACAGATTGGACCATTTGCCAATTAAAGTGTTGTCGGCGTGGAGCGAGCCTCTTGCGCTGCAAAGCAAGTCTGTCAGGTCTCTAGGAGATTTTCTGTTCGAGTCACATCCACAGCAAACCTCGTTTGTTACTTTTCAAACCTTCTCAAACGGCCTCCAACAAGTATCTGTTTTCTACATACATTTTACGACCGTATTATTGAGGATCTACCGTGAGCCAGTACGGATCGGACCCTTTACGTTTTACGACGACCCAAGGGCCTCGGGACCGTCAAATTAGTAGCTCCTCAAAAAAACTACAGTCAACTCGGCTGGTCTGGGCGCTGAAGCTTTGTGAGTGGTTTACTGAGGTCATAGATCTTGGGCACATTCGATCGTGATAGTTTGTTGTCGTCGGTCTTATTAGGACCCATCTTGATAGATTTTTTGTCTTTAGTTTGGTTTCCTTCACATTAAACTGTTCCAAATCCCTTACAGTATAAACCAAAGGTTGTTTTGTTCGATCGTTAAATGGAAACAAAACATTAGAAAAGATGTTTTATTGCCATGGGAAACGATCAAATGGCAGCTCAACATTTGGAGAGTTCTTCTCTCCAAACATTGAAGGGTACAGGGACATAATACAACATCAGCGCACACTGGAATGCTATTGAGCTCCACAATAAACGCTTAATTCAAAAGAGACATATTGATCAGCAATTATAACGTTCAAGGTACTGATTGGTATGAAAAGGTGTTTTGGTATCAAAAACATCGAAGAACAAATAAAATCATATTTCAATTAGGTTATTTTATATTTTTGATATGCCTGTGAAGAACAGGTGATCCACCCAAGCACACGGACTAATACATACATGCAGTTGAAATAGAAAAAAAGATATATTCAGAGCACACGAGCTCTGATTTCCTCAATAATACATCAAAACTACCAAGCTAATTAATGTCATTGTAAGGTACGCTCGCAAACTACGGTTTTGCTATTTTTAAAACGAAGAATCCTTTCATGGCTTCTGTTTACTTTGTCCTCTAACATCGCGATCGCAGAAACCCGTCCCTATTTAGCACGTGGTTCGCCTGCAGCACTATTACCGTGCTCCCGGTGCTTATGCCTTACATAAAACATCACATAAGTACGGTTCGGCAGGGCTTACCGACATGAAAGGATAGTCGCTAGACGCCCACATTCTCACCGCCCGGGCGGATAATTCCACACGCCAAGCCTTTTGTTGCAACATTGTCGTACGACAAGGACCTCGCTTCAAAGAATCCTTTATACGCCTGCACTGCACTCTCGACAAGGACCACGCTCCCGTCCCATTAGCGAGATGGCGTCCTAAAGTGCAAGTGCATTCGGCAACGGGAGGTTCCCGCTTGGCGAAGGTGCTCCATTATGCAAACTGTCCAGCAAAAAAACAAAACCGTCGCACTATTAGGTACCGAAACCACGTCCGAGGGTTCGCCACCTCGGGAAGGGAAAGCCAGCGGCCGCTCGCAACCCGGAGACACACCGATGCTTTCCAATTCGTGCTGTTTGGTGGCGCCGGAGCCGCGCACCGGGCGGACAATGGCAGAGATGGAGTCAGAAATCAGTAACTACAATGTTTGGCCGTAGCGTGTGCTGCGTACCGGCGCAACAATACGTGGCGCGAGAGCCATTTATGGATAAGTAATAGGCGGGAAAACAATGGAAAAGTAATACGGCGGTTGATGCGGTACGCCCGCAGGTGCAGGGGTCATGTTTTTGCCTCCAGGTTGCTTCAGGCACCTCCAGTGGGATTTTCCCCCTTTGTTCCCGGTGTACAGGATACAGTGATAGTCCGAAATATCACCGACGTATCTTATTTAATGTACTATTTCGATTAATTATTTAATAAATACATTATTTTATATTTAAGGAATATATTTAACGAAACTCAATTAAATTGGTATATTAAATTCAAAACAATATTTTTCCATCTCAATCTAAATGGCATGGAATCTCTTTTATAACTATCATAGGTTAGTTTGATTGAAATATAAGTTATATGTTGATAATTATTTTGATATTATTTAATAGTTGTGTCTTGATTTTTTTTGCCAACCACTGTACTTTTCGTGTCGATGGAAGTCCCATTACATGAGTGCATTTGAATCGACAGAAACATGCATCAACCACAGGCACTACTTACCACCGCATCTGTCCCTGGTGGGATGGGATGTTGTACTCCGAACACCCGCGCATTGTCTCTCTCTCTCTCTCTCTCTCTCTTTCTCTCTCTCTCTCCATGATCCATCGTTCCAGGTTGGCTGTGAGGTGAAAATTTCCCTTGCATCATATTTTTTTGCTCCACAATATGCATCGCGTTCGGTACCGCGGGTAAAAACAGGAAAGGCAGTTTACTTTTGCCCGCTCCCCCGAAGGAATTTCCACGCAAACATACCGTGACGTGCAGTGTGCCCGAGGTGCCATACAAATGCCTCACTTTGATACACTTTGCAACAGTGTAAAATGCATCCAATTCAAACGAAACAAACGTAGCAAAAATGTACAAATACGACAACTTCCGAACCATCGTCCGGCCGGAACTACACAAGCGATCGGAGTGCTTTGTGGAGAGAAAAAAAAAAACGTTTTTCTTGCGAAATCGAACAGAGCAGGAACGGAAGAAACGCACGGCGAGCGAAATGTAAATAACGACATTGTTAAAAGGCTGCTTGCGTTCGGAAACCGGAACAAAAGGGATAAAAGGTAAACATACACATACACTAGAGGAGCTTTTGCACTAGGATCACGAGGATTTTGAATCCTTTTTGCGAGGTAGCAGATGGGATCGATGCAGCAGGGTCCAGATTTACTTACTGTCTATTAGATTGTAAACCGCCTTAGGCGAAAGGGTTGCATGTATGCCGGATTTAAAACTCGATTCCACGAGGATGGGTTTGCTCTTTTCCAGCATGGGAAGAATGTACTTCAAATTAGAGGATTGCTTTCTTATGTATCATTGTTTGGAATAATCGAACAACATGCGTTGAATGCTGCAAACAGTTATCATTGTTTAGAAGATCGAAATATGAAAATAGATAGAAATTGACTTTGCATACCTCAAGACTTCTAGCACCCAGAACCTCAAATTAAAAGCCGAAAGACAAGCGCTCGCTTCCCTCTGGATGGAATAAAAATTAATAGCTCACACAAACTGCTCCAACAACGTACCGTATCTGTTGCATTGCTGCTTTCCACCCCGGACACCGGCCATAGTGGGTCTTTCGAAATGGTTTATGCATTCGTCGTTCACCTGGACGGCCGAAGGACTGGAACTGGTGCGTTTTTGTGTGTGTTCGCGGATCAGAAGTAAGCCTCGGAGCGGGTTGGATGGTTGTGATTATTCATTTCACCATGCCAGCCACGCTAGCTTCAGCCGCTTTCCATGCGGGGCAATATGTTTTCCTCCACCTCAAACCGTGGCAGCGTGGATTGGCAGGTAGGTGGGTCAAAATAATTTAACTAATCTCAACGTATCGGCCTGCTGCTGCTACGCCACCGGTACGGAGGCTCCGTGCTGCGGTCCTGCACAACCAGCGAGGATGATGGGCGAGGGCGGCTGTGATCGAGTGGCTAACGAATCGGCCGGTGCTGCTTACTGCAAGTGGCTCACCACGAGAACTCTCTTGCACTCTTGCACTTCACTCGTTCCCTCGTTGGCGCTGCAACGGGCCAATCTTTCGACACGAACCATTCTACGGCCGGGACACGGTGGTTGTTGCATTGCGAAACGCACCCGGGAGTGCCATGTTGTCGGGCTCGGGTTGAAGTGTTTGAATTGAGCTTCGCGTTCCAAAGCGTTCGCTCGTTTCGGTGTACACTGCCTACTTAGGTGCCAAATGTCAGATGTGTCAGGGTGTCAGCCAGAACGGACAGTAAGAAAAACATTGAACAATGTATATCGCGGCGAAGAATTGGCTTGGATTGGCGCATTTACTATCACTTCACAATCTATATTAGTTTGAAGAAATTAAGTACATTTGTTATCATTACATTGATTATCATTACTCTTACCAAAGAGTCTAAACAATAATAAAAAACATATTAATTCAACAAAGAAAAACAATAATAATCATAAATTAAAAATATAAAAGAAACTGACTCAAAACTATAAACCCCACTAAAAATAGAACAATAGAAAAGCAACTAAACACAAAGAATAAATATAATGATAATTATACTTATAACTGCATGATAATAATGATAATTGATAAAAGAAGTTGCAACAAAACCTTAAATAGAGCCTTAAAAAGTTAAACTTAAATTTTGCGAAACCCTTAAAATGTTAAAAAATAACAAATATTTACAAAATCTTGATCTTTGCTTTTCAACCAATACTTCATAGTTCATGAGACAACACACACATATGAATTGATTAACAATCATTGTGAAAATATTAAAAAAGTCGTTGTTTGGCGCAAGTTTTCTTTTGAATTGCTGATAATTATATTTACAAGTAATCTAAACATAATTTTGATGATTTTACATAAAGTAATTATGAAAGTTTACGAATAAGTACAACTTATTTCAACAATTTACGATATTCTTTAATGAAAGAATAAATCAGAGGTAATAAGTTGTCATTTCAAATCAACGTTTTAAATAAAAAGCATAACTTTTACACATTGAAACTTAAACAATTACTTAGTTTCTGCACGTGTTTACTCACGCAAACACACACGCAAGCCGGTATGTATTGTCAGATGTTTGCTTTGCATTTCCGAAATAAACCCCATCCATCGCCACTGATCCCATTGACAGAATCCCTGGAAAATCGGCTGCTTCTTCATCGCCTTTCAAGCCGCCCTTCTGCTACACTTCAAACCATTGATCTGTTATTAAAGGCTCATGTGAAAGAAGCAAGCAAGAAAAAAGAGGAACGCAGCGTGGAAAAGAAATTGCCGATCCTTATTTGTTGAATTTGCTCCCCTTTTTCATTCCGGGAAGCATCCAACACGACAGCGCCGCCGAATAAAACAGAAATCAATCAATCCCTCTTATTTGCCAGCTTACACGTCCTGCCAGGCCCACTCACACACACACACACATGGGTGCACGTGTGCCCGCCCGAGCTGCCGTGGAAACGCGCCCGCTTTCGTCTTCGAGGATATTTAAATAAGCGGGCTACTACCGGAAAGGACAGCCGGTTTGATGAGCGATTGACAGATTTCAAAGTGAAACTGATCCCTTTTTAACCGGACGGGACCGAATCGGATGGGGAGGCTTGGAAGGCACTGGCACGGACGCCACGGAACGAACGGAACGCAAATCCCCCACTCGCAGTAAGCCCGGCCAGGCTCGGTTCCGACCCGGCTGAAATGGAAAGGAAATTGATTTCAGCTTATTTCAGGGGATTACAGTCGATGTAGCTCCTTTTCTCTTACCGATACCTTCCAGCAGACCGATGCACCGATGTGAAGGATCAAAGTAAATGGATATGAGAAGAAAGGAAGCAGCTTCCGATAAAAGCTTGCCTCGCTTAGGAAAGGATTGCTCGTTGGTCATTTGACTAGCGACGAACTCCGTACCGAAAGCCTCTAAACGACCGGAAATAGATCGAAGCTCGTAATGGGAAACGATGCAGGCTCGTGCAACATGCATCATGCCCCTGCGAGTCGAGAGAGAAAGAGACGGCGGTTGCTCTTATGATGTTCCTTTAATCATTACTAATTCCCATCTCACGTCTCGCCAAAAGGACAAAGTTGCCATGGCTTTCATCCTTCCCCGTCTTAACATGTTTGCGTTTACACGAAGGCACGAAGATTCACTTTGTGTAATGCTGATGGTACTGCATTGTAACTGTGTGTCCTCGTTGCGAGCCATACAGTAATGAGCTACGTTGAGCCGGGAAAATGGCAGTTGCAATTCATTTGTATTAAGAGCAGCAAGAGCTCCAGCTTCGGGATTGAATTGCTTTGCTTCATGGTATTACTAGCCCTGAGCAAGTGCTTACACAGCGTACAAGATTTGCAACATTGTCCTTGTGAGCGGAATACATCCTTTCAATGGAAACAAGTTTAAAACAGGATTGCAGATCTATTTACTAAAAACTCTTATTTTATTTAAAAAAAAGTATCTATAAGCTATCCTTTTTCAATCCATTCTTACACATTTTTATTTATTTGTTTCACAAATGAGGTTTTGCACGTATAATAAATAATAATAATCATAAACAATAATAAAGAATAACAATAAACAATAATAATAATAATGTAAAAACAATAATAATTATTATTGTGTATCATGTTCTCAAAATAACTAAAATTGAAGAATTATATATGAACTTATTAAAAGAAAACAAACAATATATACATAATCCTTTACACTATGTTGAAAATTTTGATAAAAACTATTTAAAGAACTACAAATGGAATCAGTCACAATGAACAAAATTTCAAAACAAAGAACAAAAACTTTTAAAAATATTTCAACAACTTTTTATTCAAATCAAATCATATTCATAAAAACCAATATCAAACATTTGCCGAAGAAAACTAGTCATTCAAATTTTAAGTTGATTTATCTTGAAACATATTCTAAATTTACTTGCATAATAAGATTTATGTTTTACTTCACATTTTAGTATAGTAAAACTGTTGTAAATCTTTTACAATTTGACTTCTGTTCTTGCGTTATTTTACAGTTCCGAAAAATCCAAAAATTCTGACAACTTTGTTTCTTTTAAGAATTGTGCGGTTTTTATTTTCCGGTAGCTCCTCGTTTTGTCTAGCTCTTTGTTCGAAATGAACTGTGCTGTGCCCGATACTCAACCTCTTGAGCTGTTCTACAACCCAGATTCCCACCCACGATTCCCCAGGATATCCGTCAAACCATTCATTCTCCCATGGGTTTATCCAGTTGCATCACGACCGACCGAGGAAGGGCGTGAGTTTAGCACATGCACACGCCGAAAACAGCAACAACAAAAAAAGAGGAACCCAAATCAAAACGCAACTGCACTGAAACCGTTGATTGCGATGCACACCCTCGGGGCGTCAAACGTGAAGGGAGCTTGACTTGGCTGAAAACAAAACCCCTCGGTGACTTTCAGCGCGCCCGGAAACCGCTTGCAGCACGGTCGAAGCCGTGACGCGAAGCCGTCCGGGAGTGGAACGATTTGTGCAGTTCCACCTTTTTGACCCCACGCTGTCCCTGCCACGAGTTCGTACTGACTACAAGCACACGGAGCGCGCACACACACACAAAAGCTGGTCACCCTTTATCCTTCCGAAAGGACATGCTTCCGACACTGCACACACAACAAACAGTGTCAACATGGTCACTCATCCGCACGCCGGAAGCAGGACGCAGGCAGGACGATGGGGACCGTACTGCGAGTGCAATAAAGAAGCGGTGGTCTGCCGCGGGGGTGGCGGGTGGGCGAAACGCACCCGCGGGGTGGTGGTTTGATAAGTGTGAGTAAATGCTTTTACTTTGCGAATGCGGGAAGTTTGATATTTCGGCACGCCATTGCCCCGTCGTGGGGGCATTTTCGCAAGCACGTGGGTTGGTTGAAAATTTCTGCAGGTGCCAGGCCTGTTTTGTGTAGTAAAAAAAATGTCTAAAATCACATCAGAATCGACGACTTAAAGCGAAACATCCATAGACACGTGGAAATGTGTTCAATGTGCGAAGGAATAGAAGGAACAGATAATTATACTAAAATAGGTTAAATACATGGTGTAAAGCAAGAGTTAAAAGTGCCATGGAATCAAAATAGTATTTCTTAAAGTAGCACATTGCTATATTGCATGTTTTGTCTGTTCATTACGGGAGTTTTCTTTTCTTATGCACAATTTAATTATATTGTTCTTCTTTTCTCTTACATTTGCGTAATATTCCTGATATTTCCACCCACGATTCCCCAGGATATCCGTCAAACCATTCATTCTCCCATGGGTTTATCCAGTTGCATCACGACCGACCGAGGAAGGGCGTGAGTTTAGCACATGCACACGCCGAAAACAGCAACAACAAAAAAAGAGGAGGCCTGGCTGCACAGTGTGAATTTTGATGAACTCCGATGCAAAACCGAATGTTGCAACACACCCCCGGTGCATCGTAGTCGGGGCCGGCAATTTGCGGTTTTCTTGCCGTGCATAGGCCGACTACGAGTGCGTTCTGCAGGGGGAAAAAAGACCCGTTCGCAGTGCAGCTTGCGGTGGCACAAGTTCATTTCGATCTATTTGGTATTCGTGCACGAGGGAGGGAGTCAGTGGTCAGCGAGGGGGAGAGGAGAGGGCTTTTAATGCACTTTAAGGCTGAAGTGGTGTGACAGATGCACCGATGCACCTCGCGTGAGCGGTTGAGGGAACGCATTCGGACATTAGAAACAGGCTTTCAGTTTGTGGCCGAAAACGGTCTTTTAACTGGAATGCATGCAAGAAATTGTTATAAAGCGGACCGAAACAAATGAAAGGTATGGGTTATATTAAAATAGGAGACAAATAATGGATTGGTAGGTTCATCCGGGATTCGATTTGTGTCGTTACACAAGTTTAGTGACCCATTTAGTGAATTCGATGAATGAGAGTCTTGAGTAATTGAGTGAACGAGATCTTGATATGTTGGTTTTAAGACTACAGTTTAGTAGATTGAAGTATGCACATTCAAATTTCGTATGGAGGTCATAAGGCTCAAGATTTTACATAACCTCAAGTTGTAGCTTCAAATCTCAACTGGTCCGTCTAATCTAGGTCAAAGACTGCCAGAAATGGCGAATCTAGACCAACTTTTAGGTTGTTGTGCCATGGCAGAGGAAGAAGCACATTCAAATTTTAAGTTAAATGATTCGTTTTGATACATTTTCCGATCGAAGAAATGCGTTAATCAACAAATGATATGACAACTTGTAATTTGAAATGAAATTTTGATTTTTCATGAAATTTTACTAAAATTTTGATAGAACTCTTAGTTTCCAATACTCCATGTTTCAATAGGTATCGAAGTAGGTTTGTTCCAGCAGCCATTATGACAATTTTTTGTCGACATTCCCACAGTTTTTTCTCCAACCAACACAGTACAATAAAAGATATTGTTCAGTGAAACCGTCATATTGCCTACACTGGAGGTCCTAGATCTTTTTTCTAGCATATGACGTCGTTCATGCTCCATGTACTAAAATTATTCCCCGATTTTGTTATGAAGCATTGGATTCCATTTCTGTTAGACGCCCTCAATGATTGCATTGTAGTTTTTCTTACGATGAAGATGAAAAACGTGTAACTTATGAACAGACCACTCCTGGTTTCAAAATTCCAACATAATTTCACACCCAATATGGACAATTACTATTTGGGCTGCCGATATTTTTACGACTTTCGTCCTTCTATCGTGGGAAACGTTAACGGTCTAAGAACAATCATTCGATGTGTAGAGTTCTTTGTTTCGTATTTCTGCTCAAAAACACTTCTAAACATCGAAATTTCATGCTCCGTGTGGTGAGTTCGGCCGAACACGACACGATTGCGTCACAATTCGTCACACGCGTTTGCGTTCGGTGCACGTTTTATTTATTCTCCCGACAGAAGCGTTACTACTCCCCCGCCCAAGGAAGTGTCACGCATCCGTGTGAGGCAACGTGATTTTATTGCTTCCAGACCCTGCCACGCTAAGGAAACTCATCCGAAAAGCCGACCCGAGATCGGATTACACAAAGAACCGCCTTCATGTGGTGAACACCCAACCGAGAGAGAGAGAGAGAGAGCGGAATGGTGAAAGATTTATGCGAACCAGAAGAATGTGCGTAGCGTGAAATTATACTCCGATGCTGCCACCGTCACCACCGCCAAGAGCAAGTAGCATCGTCATAATTCGTCCATCCTCCCAGCCGCGCTCGTTCTAATTATTTCCGTGCGTCCGAGAAAACGTGCGTTCGATTTTCCCAACCCAAGCGAATCGGCCGCTCGGTGGGTGACGCTGAGAATGACATATTTCCCTCATGCGCACGATCGCACCGACCGATCGTTTCGGAAGATCGATGGTCGGAACGGAACCGTCGGTGGCTGGTTCCGGTTGTTTTCGCGTTG
>KZ069264.1:0-12048 GCA_002091845.1 Anopheles cracens
AGAGAGAGAGAGAGCGAAGCCACAACGGCACGCTGTGTCTGTGTGCGCGGGGAAATTAATCACACCCCACACGCGTACCCCCAACGAACAACACTCGAAGAAGAGGAAGAACAACAACGTAAAACGAAACATCGCCCGCCGAAACGGACACAATAAATAAATACCTTTCTCTTATTGACGCGGCCGCGGCGGCTTCCTTGCGCCCGGAAGGAATGCTTAGAAGATGCTGTTAATTGGCTGGATATTTGTTGTGCCGTTGTTCCACACGAAGCGCGCTCTTTGCAATCGAAGGTGGCCGTTTTTTTTCAGGGGCCCGGTCTACTGCGATCAATTCGAGCCCGCAATGTTCTCGTTCTGCGACACACCTTACACACCGACAGCATGCGCGGCGCTTTTCTTTTTTGAGGGACGATTGACGCGGAGTGTGGGTCAAATTTCCGCTTCCGGCACCTTTTTCCGAACGTTTCCGCCGCACGAAACACGAAACGACACGGGACGGGGAACAAAAAACCTTAAACGCAACCGCACTCACTCCACTTCGTTGGGTTTTCTTGCAAATTTTTTCCCGTTTTTCAACTCATTGGAAAGATGGAACCGTAATGGAACGTTCTCCACCACTCATTTCACATTGGGCTACTGCGCCGGCCTGCTTGATCCTCGCTGCCGAAGGGACGACACAATTTCACTTCAGCGAAATGGCAAAACACTTGAAACAAATCCATTCCAGTTGCTCCACCAGCTACGGTGGGACGATGCACGGCTGAATGGCATCGCCGGTTTGTGCAAACACTGCTTCGAAAGCCGCCCGCCCGGCTGTTTGTTTGTGCCGAAGCGGGCGTCGGGAGGGCGCGAAGAGAAAATGGGAAATCGCACTGGGGAGGGGGCGGAAAAGCAAACCTCTTCGCCGGTTTTGCGGTGAGTGAAGGTGAGCAGATTATTGCCACCTTCTGTCTCGCTAATCCGTCTGTACAAACAGGCGGTTCGGCTCGGTACGCAAGAATGCACAAGCTCCACTCACCACCACGCCGCCATGCTTCAGCGCCGCGCCGAGCGAAGATGGGTAAACCACCATTACGAGGAAGCTAATATTTTATCAGTAATTATCATCGAACATCAGGCCCAGCGCGGGACAGGCTGGAAGCGGCATCGGAGAGCGGTGAGCCGAGGGCTGCATTTTCCACCCCACCCTGGGGATGACGGGGCAGATGTGCTCGTAAAATACGAACCCAGCAGCAACTGCCAGCAATAAAAGCACCACCAGCACCACTCTGGAGGTCAGACCGATCAGACCGGTGCGTATATTATCGCAAAGATTATAGCGGAAGCGAGATACAGAGAGAGAGAGAGCGAAGCCACAACGGCACGCTGTGTCTGTGTGCGCGGGGAAATTAATCACACCCCACACGCGTACCCCCAACGAACAACACTCGAAGAAGAGGAAGAACAACAACGTAAAACGAAACATCGCCCGCCGAAACGGACACAATAAATAAATACCTTTCTCTTATTGACGCGGCCGCGGCGGCTTCCTTGCGCCCGGAAGGAATGCTTAGAAGATGCTGTTAATTGGCTGGATATTTGTTGAGCCGTTGTTCCACACGAAGCGCGCTCTTTGCAATCGAAGGTGGCCGTTTTTTTTCAGGGGCCCGGTCTACTGCGATCAATTCGAGCCCGCAATGTTCTCGTTCTGCGACACACCTTACACACCGACAGCATGCGCGGCGCTTTTCTTTTTTGAGGGACGATTGACGCGGAGTGTGGGTCAAATTTCCGCTTCCGGCACCTTTTTCCGAACGTTTCCGCCGCACGAAACACGAAACGACACGGGACGGGGAACAAAAAACCTTAAACGCAACCGCACTCACTCCACTTCGTTGGGTTTTCTTGCAAATTTTTTCCCCCGCGCAACCGAACAATACTAGACGCGATTCGTGATGTTATCGGTGGCCGTGCAGGCGTAAGTATTTTGCGGTCTGTCAGCATGTCGTTTGGCGCACGTCCTGCGGGAATGCTGCGAGGAAAAACTTTCGCCGTAGGTCGAACAACAATTAATCTTCCCTGCTCGAAGGGAACGACGGGTTGAGCGCAGCTGGTGAAAGTTTGCCATTATAGGCAAAAATCGTGTTGAAGTTTTGGTTTCATCGGTTTGGTCAGATTTTGCTTCGCGTAATTTTTTGGCCAGAATAACGTCAAAACAGAGTGAAATGAGTCGAAAAGGTTAACCTCGTGCAGTTAATCTTTACTTTAATTTCAGAAAACAGTCGTAAAACAGTAGATAAAACCAAAAGAGTATATATTGATATTGACACACCTGAAAGTAAAAGAAAGAAAGTACAAGGCCATCGTAGAGATTTGAAACTTCAAAATTGACACAAAAATCGTTCCTGCTCTTCTGACAGATGACAAGTGTCATCACATCACATAATAGCCTTTGAAATGACAATTAGTATCTAGTTCTTTTACTAATTAGTTGTCTAAATTGTTCACTTATTGAATAATGACTTTGTAAAACACTGGT
This sequence comes from Anopheles cracens, assembly GCA_002091845.1. Taxonomy (NCBI): domain Eukaryota; kingdom Metazoa; phylum Arthropoda; class Insecta; order Diptera; family Culicidae; genus Anopheles; species Anopheles cracens. The sequence goes on from KZ069264.1 coordinate 2,519, forward strand.
AGCTAACATAGTAAATGGTAAATTTTCGCCCGAAAGTTATGCAATCTGCCCTACACTATCGCTCTGTTACACTCTGTGCTACACAGACGATTTATCTGCCAGTTTTAATAAGTATTTCGAGCTATTTTTTTGTAACAGTATAGTCTTCAAGGCGAAATATAGAAGAGCCTTAAGCAAGTAGCTGTAATGCATCATACCATCAAAAAGGGAAGAAAATCATCCGTTAAGAAAATCAACATACTTCTTTGTCATGCACTGAATAAAGCAGCGACCGGCGAAGATGTGGCTGACTCCGTTTAATAATAAATCAAACATCAATTAGCATAAATATTTATGCAGCCAGGGAATGATACATCACCCACTGATACGACTTTACGCTTGTCACTGAAGTGCTGCTGTTACCAGTTTTGGAGGGTGATAGGAAAGAAAAAAAAAGCCGGAGGAAGTCGGGAAAGTGTTGAGAGTGGCTATGTAAATATCGAGCCTGAGGATGAAAAGCATCAATGGTAGCGGGTGGCAAAAAATCGCTCCCAACCATTGTCCGGTCGATGCGTTTATACAAAGCGATAGAACAGTGGTCCGGGAGCCGGAAGTGAGAGGCTGCGTTAAGTGATTTTGCTTTCCCAACACGAAAAAAAATCCATTAAGAACACACCCCGAGGGGAATAGTTTCTGTTATAGCTGCACACACGGCTGGACATCAATCACGGGCTGGAGATGAAGTTATGATTCATCGCGCCGGGTTTGCTCGATGGTTTGGAAAATGGAGTGGATCCGCTGCTCGAATCGATTCGCTAATCGTTCCGTCATTGATTTTTGCGCTGCTAATGTATATCGTCAACAGGGCAACCGTGTACGCGCTGCACTTCGGCGTGCGTGTCTCCGCCACTCGGTATTGATTGATTTTCTTGGGTTAAAAATAGATCTCGCTCCCACTCGGTGGTTGCATTCGAAGCCAGAGGAGAACGGACACAAAAATCACACAATGAAAAGTGCAACCTGAGGAAGGCAATTTAAACCCAACCGCCTCTGCCCGGCGCGCGGTGAGTCCACTCGACGTATGGAAACAATGTTACAGGATCGTATTAAGCGCACTGTGAAATTATTGATGAGCTGATTGGTTCGATTTTCGCTTTCGACTAGTGGACGCCACTTCGGGCCGGACCGGGGGGAGCACCTGCATACATCCTGTTGATCCTGATGCCGCCAGCGCGCCGGGGAAAACATATCAAAGTAAACCGCTTTAACAATCCATTCGCTGCGGATCCGGTTGGTAAATCATATTCCGGATCGTTACAAAAACCAGACCCCCACCCCCCCAGGTCTGTTTGTGGTGCAACGTAAATAAATCAGTAAACTTCATGCACTTCAATGCCACGTTGGTTGCGGTGTGTGCGTGTGTGTGGGTGTGTGTTTGCCTAGTGTACACACGCGTACGCCAGCTGACCGTGTGTGACTTCGTTACCGCCACAAGAATCACGGTCATCAGCGCGTGGAACGGCAGCAGTGGCAGAAAAAAGGGGCGATTCTTTTTAAGCGATTTTTTGCCCTACCCACCCAGGAGCAGGGAAACGTGCGTTGCACGGAACGTCGTATGGTGGTGCACGGGCCAGCCATTGTGTTGTTTTGATTCGTTTTTCCATCCGACCGATTTGTATTTCGCCCGCCCGTTCTGCACCTTTTTCTCGTTATGCGTTTTCCAATTCCGCTTGTGTGTACAAATGATCGGGCGTCTCCGTCGAGACAGGGGGCCGGGAAATTGTCGGGTGGCTGCTGGTGGCGGCGGGTTCCGTCGGTGTGATAAGAAGTCTGCTGCCGCTGGTGGTTCGGGTTGACGGGCCCGATGCGTTCGGGCTGGCTTCGGTTCGGCTCGGGCTTCGGCTTCGTGCTTCGTGGTTCGTCGAGACCACGTGCATATGGATATGGATTAGTTTTCCCGCCGGTTTTCTCGCTTCCCGTGCGCGTGTATTGGTGTGTGTCCGACCGTGCGCTTGTATGTGTGCCGCGTATATTGTGCAGGCTATCACGGGAAGCAGTAAACGTATACTTCCCATTCAAAACGCAGCGAGCAATGTTTGCGTTCGCTCGCATGTTTATGTAAATGGTTTACACAGCCACGCACACACACAACATCAAACGTTTACACCGTACTCGAGTTAGCTACTTGCTTGCTACTACTACCACCATTACATTCTCGTCGTGCCTTTTTTACCGTCCGATCGGTCACTCGGTCAAAGCGGTTCGGTTGGAAAATTCAGTCTTGGAGCATTCGCGTACGAAGCTGGACGTGGAAAATCGTGCCTGGAGCTGGTGCGCCCCTTTAGCGTGTGTAGAGTGTTCGGGCTGGGCTGGGAGATCATTTGGATCAGTTTTTTTGTGAACTAGAGTGGTGAGTGGAGAGAAAAAGGTAATACGTGATACTGTGATTCAGCGCCTGTTGTGTTGCTTTTGGTTCGATCGATCAGGGTGTTCTTGTGGCAAATGGCAACAACCAAAGTGACTACAAAGAGATAAAAAAGTTGATTACATAAATGTTTGATTTTAAAAATGTGTAAAAACATGAATCAGTGATATGTTCAGTGGAAAACAAAAAATCAAAGGAAAACGCTCTTCTACACGTGATAAAGTGAAGTTTAGTTTAAATACACTTCAGGGTAAATTTCCTTCGGAAAAAGAAAATCTTCAATAAAGTAAACGAATTGGGACGGTGGTCGACTCGGTCCAACACACGGTCGGTTTGTAAGATGTGTCGACGCAAATTAAAAATGTTTCCCAGCGTAGCGTATCCGGTCTGTCGATATCGTTCTGCGTCATTGTGAGCTTTTGACCCGTCGCTATGTCTGTGTCCAGCTTCCATTTCCAGATGGTGCCCTTAGGGCTCTCGGTATGTGTAGATTAGTTTCGCGTTTCGTCCCCGTCCGTTCTTCCGATTCTGTTCTGTGTGCCGTCCTTGTGTCCTGTGTGTGAAGGTGAACAAAACCAAAACGAGAATGGAAGCTCCAGCTCCAAGTTTTCTTGCTTGCGTCGGAAGAAAAACGCCACCCGAAATTACGGTCTCGATGAGATAAAAATAACGCTTGGAGATAACTGGCGTTTTCCTGGCGCTTTTTTGTCCTCTTTCTTCCGACCCTGAGCCGCGTTCTGGCGCGTTCGTTCCGCAGGAGATGGATTCTTCTGAGTTGACGAAAGGCGAGCGCTACTCGGCTGGGTAGGAGTGGAGCAATAAATCAGCTTCGTCGAGAGTGAATATTTAAGCGACGATTTTGTTACATCCTTCGCGAATGGAGGCACCGGAAAGCGAAGACGGTTAGAATAAACAAAGCCCGCGCCGATGCTTCGATGAAAACGGAAACGGAACCAGGTGGGAAAGAGGTGTGGTGTTGTTGCGGAGGGAGGATGCGTATCAGTGTCAGTGAATTCCGACGACACAGCGGATGATCTACGGTCCAGATTGAAACGCTTCCATTTCAAGGGCGCTCATGCCGATCCGCTGGTCTTGTTTCTACGAACTCACGAAACAATTGTGCCAAGGTGTGCTTCTGTGCTGGTGTATGCGTATGTGTGTTGGGTGCATGAAGTGAAGGGATATACGTTTCGCTCAACATGCGTGAAACTGTTCGAATTGGCCAATATATTCCGTGACTTTGATTGAGGTCGGAGGGTAAACGGCTGCAGGTCGAAGGTTTTGATTGAGCTATTCTCGAACTCGAGTAGCCTTAACCGATATTGGGTTCGGGCGACGCGTACAGTGAGATATCTCGTTTGACCCAGCCAAGAAACGCTCAGGAAGCAATCGTGGGTTACAGAAGAGGATCTCTCTCTCTCCAGATGATGTCTTGATGAGATTAGAATGATGGATAACGTACACACACAGTAGTGAGAGCGGAAATGAAATGTTGCACGAAACAGAAAATCATCGCTTTAATAGGATTAACCCAAGTTCTTTGGACATCTTGAGATTTTCATGTGCCAGGTTCATCAGGATTATAATGAAACAATAGGGACTAAATAGAATAGGATAGAGTAGAACTGCTGACTTTCTATTGGAGTGGCTTGATTAACATCCCAATAACGCTGCAATTAAGCGTAAATGAAATGTTTTTACAGTACAGATTGCATACCTCCCGGGGGAAAACTTGCTTTATCAACCCAAAAGAAAGCAATTCGCACGATAAACGCAATATTGTTCTTCAGGAGGGAACAGTGTTTTATCCATCTTTTATAAGAAGAAGGTTTTTATTGTATACTAGACCAAGGCTTATTTATATTCAACATTTATGCCTCCGGTATCAGGAGCTAGTTTTCCCCTAAGAACTAATCATAGACAGCTAGTTCTGGGTCACAAAAAGATAATGCTTTTTTCCTCACATTCCGCTATTTGTGTTTAGTGATAAACAAACCCAAACCTCCAGAATTCATTGCACACTATCGTAGAACAAAAAAAAACCCACATAAAAGCATATCCCTCGCAACCCAGTTTGGTTCGTTTTTGCTCGCACCCGAAACACTTTTCCTTTTGCTAAAAGAAAAATAAATAAAGCGTACAGATGATTATCGCATTAAGTGGGTGTGAAACAAGCGGTCGAAATTAATTGTCGCGTGGATGAATCGGCGAGGAGAACAGCAAAAAAAAAACGCACACATACACTCATTCACGCACCCGTGCTCTCGGAGGGAAAAACCATCACGAATCGCGTCTAGTATTGTTCGGTTGCGCGGGGGAAAAAATTTGCAAGAAAACCCAACGAAGTGGAGTGAGTGCGGTTGCGTTTAAGGTTTTTTGTTCCCCGTCCCGTGTCGTTTCGTGTTTCGTGCGGCGGAAACGTTCGGAAAAAGGTGCCGGAAGCGGAAATTTGACCCACACTCCGCGTCAATCGTCCCTCAAAAAAGAAAAGCGCCGCGCATGCTGTCGGTGTGTAAGGTGTGTCGCAGAACGAGAACATTGCGGGCTCGAATTGATCGCAGTAGACCGGGCCCCTGAAAAAAAACGGCCACCTTCGATTGCAAAGAGCGCGCTTCGTGTGGAACAACGGCTCAACAAATATCCAGCCAATTAACAGCATCTTCTAAGCATTCCTTCCGGGCGCAAGGAAGCCGCCGCGGCCGCGTCAATAAGAGAAAGGTATTTATTTATTGTGTCCGTTTCGGCGGGCGATGTTTCGTTTTACGTTGTTGTTCTTCCTCTTCTTCGAGTGTTGTTCGTTGGGGGTACGCGTGTGGGGTGTGATTAATTTCCCCGCGCACACAGACACAGCGTGCCGTTGTGGCTTCGCTCTCTCTCTCTCTCTGTATCTCGCTTCCGCTATAATCTTTGCGATAATATACGCACCGGTCTGATCGGTCTGACCTCCAGAGTGGTGCTGGTGGTGCTTTTATTGCTGGCAGTTGCTGCTGGGTTCGTATTTTACGAGCACATCTGCCCCGTCATCCCCAGGGTGGGGTGGAAAATGCAGCCCTCGGCTCACCGCTCTCCGATGCCGCTTCCAGCCTGTCCCGCGCTGGGCCTGATGTTCGATGATAATTACTGATAAAATATTAGCTTCCTCGTAATGGTGGTTTACCCATCTTCGCTCGGCGCGGCGCTGAAGCATGGCGGCGTGGTGGTGAGTGGAGCTTGTGCATTCCGCCCCCTCCCCAGTGCGATTTCCCATTTTCTCTTCGCGCCCTCCCGACGCCCGCTTCGGCACAAACAAACAGCCGGGCGGGCGGCTTTCGAAGCAGTGTTTGCACAAACCGGCGATGCCATTCAGCCGTGCATCGTCCCACCGTAGCTGGTGGAGCAACTGGAATGGATTTGTTTCAAGTGTTTTGCCATTTCGCTGAAGTGAAATTGTGTCGTCCCTTCGGCAGCGAGGATCAAGCAGGCCGGCGCAGTAGCCCAATGTGAAATGAGTGGTGGAGAACGTTCCATTACGGTTCCATCTTTCCAATGAGTTGAAAAACGGCTATTTTATAATGGGTTTTAATAACAAGTGGCGGAATGTAATGCTCTTAAGTGGCTGCATGTTTTAATGTGCAAAGAGATCATAGTAGCAGCAAAAAAAAAACACGATCAAAGATCGCTGTTGGTTCGAGTGTTCTTGTTCATTTCAATAACACACTTTCCGCTTTGCTCCAACTAGGCACCAGATGCACCCTTACCATTCCACTCGGGGCGGGAGCGCCATCACGGTGGAATAAATCATTCGCTTAATTAATTGACGATAAATTGCCAGTCGCGCACGGTGGTTCACGGGGCCATCGGGAGGTTCCGCCGAAACGCGCACGAACGAACTAAAGACTCGCCGTTGGGCCGCGCGCTAGGTTGAAATTAATTTCCACCGAAAACAACATCACCCTTCCTCCTAGGACCAAAAAAGCTATTTGGATTGCGGAATCGTGTACGGGTCAGTTGGGGGTGGCGGTGGTCGAAAAATTAGCTACTACCGAGCGTTTCGCCCGTGCCGGTGGGTGTCGCCTGTCTCTCAAACCCCAAAGGGAAAGCTTTCTCTTCGCTCCTGCTCTCGACGGATGTCTTCATTAGGAGGAAGGAAAATAATAAACTTTTCAGCAGCACGCGGCACCCTCGAGTGGCCGCGCACACGGCGACATTCGGCGAAAGGGAAGCAGAATTAATAAACCGCCACCGAATTCGGCGCGCGAAATTTGATTTACTGGACGCCCGGTCGCTTGTTGGAGATGCTTTCGCTCGGATTGTCTTATCTTTTGGAGGATTCGGTGTCTTTTCTGACAGTGTGTTTCAAATTAACACCTTAATGTTTGCAAAAAGCGAAATAAGGAGAGGATGACACAGCTTCATTTAGATAAAATTTGAAAAAAAGTCCCGATGTTTTAGGCATTTGTTATTGGCTCGAAAAACACTGTAGTTGACAGGAGCTCAGAACTTCTTCAACTCTTGTAGTCTCCCTAGTAATCGAATCGTGCGGAGAAGGCCCTTGACGAAATAAATCATCTCGCTCCGCCGAAGCATGCTTTATCAAAATCTGAATTAAAATATCAGCATGCTGGAGACCTGGTTTTCGGGATTATGATGAGGTAGGGCGCTGTGAAGAAGTTCGCGAGAATCGCGACCGAGAATGCAAAAGAAAGGTAAGCTAATTAATGACAGACTTCGCTTACCATAATCCTGCTGTGTTGTGCGATATTTGTGTTTAAAAGGCTTTTTTCGGAAAAAAAACTGGTCGAAGCAATTTGCGTTCATGTTGAACTATTCATTTATCCGAGTTTATCGTCGTGATTACTTGTCTGCTGATGAACTCATTACAAGGTGATTAACTCACCTGTCTGTTCCTCCGCTAGACATCCCACAAGCCTTATCTCGGTTCGAATCAACCGAGTGATAATCGCATTTAATAAAATCCGCTCTGGAATCCTTAATCCACTCTGTAATTTTGCGAGGCATCGAAAGAATGCAAAAAAGGTAGCACCAGGGAGAGACATCAGGTGTAATGGATCGGGCACAAGGGAAAATAGAAACAAATAGAATAATGGCACGCATGGTGTTTCATATTTGTTTCAGAAGTTTCATACGGTCGAACTTTCAGAGATAATGCTACCCCTGTAGTCTTCCTACTGCTTTGTTTCGATTCCCTATGGGAGGATTACGATGGTGAGGTCGTTCAGGTCCAACGCACGCCCTTAACCCGATTCGCAAAAGATAAACAAAACAACACGGGCATGTTCTCGTGGTCCTGTTCCTCCTGTACCTCTGACTCTCTCTCTCTCTCTCTATCTCTCTATCGAAACCGGGTCAATCGTAGTTGATTGCTGTTTACCGTTCGCTAATGACAAAAGCTCGAAGTAATGGCAGAAATAATAATAACGATACTATACCGATAGTCCTTCCATTTTGCTCCCGAAGCTTCCAAAGCCTCCCATTATGCTAGTACATTGTAATTTGCCGGGTGGATGCTGCGGTGGAGAGACATAAATTGCGGAATGGGGAATTCATTTTTGCGGCAAAAAATAGTATGTGCAAAGAGGTGAATCTGCGTTTGAAAGGTCCCCGTGTCGGCGAGATTGTGCGAACGGACAGTAGAACCGATGGAAGTAGGTCATTTTAATACCACCATAAAGATGCTATCGGGTTGCAACGTTGTAATGAACATCGACGACATCGTCGGCAGAATAAATCTATAGATTGGGTCCATTGAGTGTGTTGAGCTCTTCAGCAAAACCCTCTGATTCCAGTTTGAAGGTAACGAGCAGAGGGTCAGTCTTTCTGCAGTCTGTTGACAGAGTTATGAAAGAATGCGGAAACTATGTTATACCATCTCCCACAATTAAGCAGTGCTGCCTTCAACGTGCCTTCGAACGCGATTCGAAATGTGTTTACGATGTTTTGCCACAATTACCGAACGGGTAGAGCAGAACTCGGTCATTTTGTTTTTACGATTCACCCTTCAGTTTTAAGGGCATAAGGTTCTTTTTCGTTTCCCTGCTGTTGGAAAAGTTTGGGAAAATTAATGTTCACTGAACAGTGTCAACAGTGTGCCCGACTTTTTGTTTTCTGCTCCCAGGGGTGTTCCATTAGGAGGGGGCCGTCGACGGGTCGAAGATGAAAAATGTTTCTGACGACAATTTTATTGATCGTTTGTTTGTGTTGTTGACGGCTTTCGGGGTGCCCGGCTTTTCTTTTATTTGCCGCCCGGAGGAACGATAGCGCGAAAGATAAATCCGACTAGGAGCAATGATGATAAATTTAGCGTGGTTATAGATACTTTCACGTGCAAGGTATTGGTTCCATAGGAGAAAGGTGGTGCTATTTTTTTTGTAGCTATCCTTATGGCTGTATAAAATGGCAAGGAGGGTGTTCGTGCGATTTGTCGTTTTTATTGCGACACGTAAAACCAGTAAAAATAAAATTTGCTTTTTAGTCTAGATCTGTGCCATAATAAGGCGTTATTATGCTATAAATATACGTGAGGAAAATTCAAAATAAATGCTTTGATAACATAAATTTTCCCTTCAATAGCTAAAGAATGTATTTTGAAGGAAGCAAGTTTGACCTAATGGCTGAGCCTCAAATGCCTGACTATACTTTGAATCATACTCTTCTTACATTTACCTGCTTTTAAAAGCACAATGATTAGGTAAACAGTGTGCATGCTACATTCACAAATTGCGCACACTCACTCACTCGACGGTGGAAGTCAAGAGCGGCACCGTGCCGCGTTGAGTTGTAAATTAATTTAAATCCATACCAGGAGCATTAAAAGCCTGAACCAGGAAATGGGGGAATAGTGGGCCCTGCGTTGTACGCAGAACGCGCGGCACGTGGGCAGCATTTAATAAAATGTGTAATGAATGTGCAGCTCTCTTTTTGCCCGTCTGCATACAGCCAGTGTGTTAGAAGGTAACTCTTGTGTGTGTCTGTGAAAACCAACAAAAAACCATGACATGACAGAGATATCGATTTCTAACCCAACCTCGGCGGAGGTTCGTGATGGTACAGGGGACAGGTTTGATTCCATCAGGGCAGGCGAGATGAGTGCACTTGAACTTTCATTTACATCCACTTCACCTCACGT
>KZ069264.1:12058-22594 GCA_002091845.1 Anopheles cracens
TCCCCACCGAAAACCGGGGACCGCTTCCTGACGTCAGTAACGATGACGACAGCGTGACGGCGTACGAGATTGCGAACGGAGCGAGAAGCGAAACTGGAGCCAAGTTCAGGCAGTAGTAGGCCTCCGCTGGGGTGTAACTGGGTTGGCCACTTGCCAACGCACGAACGAACGTGCCCATCCCTTGGTGAGGCAGAGAGAAAGAGAGAGAGAGAATGAGATCGAGAAGGAGAGATAGAGAAACTTTAAAACTGCTGACTCGCATGTGTTAGTATATTACGATCGCTGGAAGTTTAACTGTCAAACTGGAGGATCCTGTTTTTGCTGCCTCAGGGCATTGTATTTTGGCAATATGCTACACACCCAACCATGTGTTACCTTTTCTCGCAACGCAAAAACAACACATGCCCATCGTGATGGCGCTGGAATCACACGCCGGCCATCAGGGTCACACCATCCGGCCCGGGATGTTCGAGAAATTAGCCCAAAAGCATCCTTGCGTAAGCACTCATGGCGACGGCCATTCCCTGCCGCGCAAAGGACTTATTTGCAATGGGCGGCGCGCAATTTATGGTGCAAATTTTTAACCTACTTTCGCAGCGTGACCCCCGGTGATGCTTTCCCTGCGAGTCCCAGTGAGGCTGCGTCCGGGAGATGGGAAGAATTTCTGCGCCCAGAAAGTATGCCAACCCGGGTGCGGGTTAGCTGCGGCTGAGAGCACTTCACCGTCGGGGAGTATGTTGAGCAGAGATTTTTAAGCATTAAAAAGTTCCGGTCCTCGTCACGCTGCAGTAAATCGCGGAGCGTGCCCTGCTGGACACTCGTGCACACAAACGGAGCAAAAAGTATTCGCTGGCTTTTGTGAGGTTTAAGTTTGTAAGAGGTTGGAGGGCGCAGGCAAAGAAGTTGGGTTGAGTTGTTAATACCATCAAGGATGCAGGCAGGGGGGGTGAGTGTGTATTAGTGTGCACTATCAGATTCGTGGCGGCGAAGCATATTTCTTTTAAATTATGATCCACTTAACCGACTCCCTTTTTTTCAGTGCGCTTAATGCAAACACAAACCACTGGAGGTGGCATAATTAATTCTACACTCATGGTAAACTAGAAGGGTTGAAGAATGGCTACCGCTTGGAGTAGGTCGTGCTCTGAGAGTTGCTAAAAAAGACCAAACCTTAGTAAGCAAATAACTTTGAACGCATTTTGTTTCACTCTACCGTTTTCACATATTTTGAGAATAATGTTTTTTTTTTATTTTACAACAAGTGAAATTCTTATCTCCCAGCTGCAAAAACAAACCCCAATTTTGAAATGGGGGAAAATGCAGAACAAACACATCTGCCACCAGAAGGTTTCGTAAAAAGGGAGCGTAAAAACCAGCAGATTCCTCGCCATCGCCCAAGCGGTGGCGCTTTCTGGGTGAATTGTTTTCGTCCTGGATTCCATTTGATTACGACGAGCGCCCCCTTTTCTTGTTGGGAGGCGCGCAATCTTCGAACGACAGTTTTCCAATATGCTTTCTCAGGTTTTGGCTCTCGTTCGTTATCCTTTCGCTGAAATTAACAATAAAATAACTTTTCACTTCAAGGTGCCGCTGCAAATTGGAAACATTGTTGTGAATCGCATTCTCACGGCGAAACGGCAATGACTTACTGTGCGCGTGAATAAAATTCCTCTCCACCGAAGCAGCCCGCACCGTGCCATGGCAACGGGCGCAGAAGAAGAGCCTTTCTTACTTTATATTCACGATTGACGCACGGCTTTCTTCTCGAGCGTTTGAACGTCCTCGTTTGAACTGTCGTTACCTCGGTTCCGCGAGAGCGAACTTTATTCTAACCGATCACCGTTCGGTCGGAAGAAACGGGCGCATATTAGCCAGTCGAAGCATCGGAAAGGATAGACGGGCGAGTTTACATGCGTTTCTCGCACTGTTTGCGTTCGGTTCGTTTCTTCCAGTGCGTTCCGGAACGAAAACGTTCACTCTTTTGTGCCGGGACGGAAAGAATGTCTACAATTGTGCCCTGGGTTGATGTGGAATGTGTATGTGTTTGGGGAGCGGTTGAAAGGAAACATTCTCATAACCCGGTTCGTTGAATCAACATGCTCACGTCGTTGCAAAGGGCCATACGCTTTTTCGGCACGGTACATCTTCCGCTCTTTCGTTTTTTTTTTCGTTTGGTCCGCCGAACAAGCTGAAGTAGTCGAGCAGTCGTAACTCAATTCGTATTAATATTTATTTTACATTCACCCCGGTTGACTGGTGGTAGGGTGAACGTTCCATGCATTCCGTGCGGGACTCGGGCGGCAGGATCTCCTGCGCGCAGCCACAAAGCCCGGAAGCTGTCACCGGTGCGATGGACGTTCCGTGTACCTCGTACGTTCGTCAGAACGGCGAGCCGGTACGCTGCTGCCATCTTCGGCGAAAGGTATGCAAATGTTATTAGAATGAAACATTCCACGCTTTCCCTCTCACATCCGGTGGCTTTTCACCTTTCACATCTCGCGAACCTGCACCCTGAGCTTCAAACCATACCAGCAGTGGCTTGTTTTGGGGGCTAATTTTTCATTCGTCACAAAACTCGCACGATCGTCTGGGGAGGGGCAAACGTCCTTCAATTTGAATTTCGAAGAACCTCCGGAGACGGCGTCCGTTAGAGCCGCTCGTTTTTAATGAATATTTACTCTCGTAAGTGCAGCAAACCCGGGACGAGTACGACGACGAAAGCCACCCAGCAGGAGGCAAAAAAAACCTTCATTTGACTTTAATGATGCAAATAATGGAGAGCCGACGGTGACGGGGCATGGGACCAGACCCGACCACAAAAAAGGACCAGCCACGTAACAGCACACAGAGCAGCGTGGTTTTCATGTTCGGTTCGGTTTAATGGAGAAGTTTTGCTGCTGCCGAGCTGCCAATTATTGGCCACCTGGCTGGGGGGAGTTTTTTTTCTGGCCCCGTTTGTTGCTATTGTGACATCCATGGATGAAATTCCGTGACCGCAGCAGGTTCATTGTGAGGGCCACGAGGTAAAAGTTTGATTGGCTGATTTTTTTTTTGTGCCGGTTTGTTTTGTGGGAAAAACTTTAAAAATACTGAAGTGCAGGCTTTTTTTCACACGGACGAAATTATAATTTTATTTTATGGATTATTTGAATGTGTTCACGGTGCTGCATTGCTTTTTGTTCGTATATTATATTCAAATTGGTTTTATGTTCCATGCATGTGCTTTATTATATGAACATACCTAGCATGCAGAAGAAAGTTCATCGTCATTACGATGGTTGAAATACACATAAACAGTTTTCATTTTATGAAAAATAGAGGAATTTAACTTTAATTGTTTAGTACGTTTTCCTGTTTTTCAACACCAGAATTGTTGTGTGTTTTTATTTTGATTCATTCTCCATCTCACGAGCTGATCACAAAAATAGTCGATAAACACGTGTCTCATTTTCCACCAGATCGAACGAGAATAAAGGAAGCCAAATGATTTTTCTTCCACTTCCGTACATTTTTTGCCGCCTTGAGCTGCCCGAATAATATGATGGGCTGAGCGGCAATCTTCAGAATGAAAAACGCACAACATCCTTTAAGCCCGCGCAGAAAGAATCCCGCTTTGGGCGATACGGGTTGCGGAAGAATTGCAAAACCAGACTTCCTCTCCGGAGACGATCTCCTCTGGGCTGACCTTTAGCAGTACGGCATTCTCGGTCCCAACACAACGTGCGTAGAAAGTCTACGGTTCATTTCCGCTTCCGGGTTTTAACTTCGTAAGAGCTTCATTGGAAATTCCAAGGTCGAAGGCATCTTCACCACACTCGACAGTGAATCCCGAACCCAATACGAGCCCAGACGACACGATTTCCGGTTCATCGTCCGCTCGCATTGGGAAATTTGATTGATATTTTAACCACCCAGCTTGAGTGCTGTGCTGTTGAATGTAAAACCGATAAAGTACCAGGGGCAGAAGGCAGGCTCGGAGCAGCGGCTGCTCGAGGCTTGTATTTACACACCCACCCAGATGAGGTTTGTTGCTCACTCGAGCGGAATGATACATTGTGATCGTGTGCGCCTCTACGTGTTTTTCCTGCTCGACTGTTTGATCACGTGCGGTGCTCCCGCCGAAGACGATTGAGCTACACCTGCGCCTCATTAGCATGTGAGAAACTCATTAGAGCGGTAAATTACAGAATTAATTAAAACAGAGCGCACGGAGGTGGGCTGGCGCCTGTGCGGTAGGAGTTTTTGGAAATGGGCCGGCTGTATTTGCTCGCTCGGGAAAACAAATCAGGGCGTGGAAAAATGTGTACGGCTCGATCAAAGCCTTTGGGCGAAGTTTAATGTCAATTTAATTATCACGATTAATGTTGATGATGATGATGGGTTCCCATTACATGGGTCGTGACTGTTGTGGGGGTAGTTTTAGGAAGTGGGAGGCGAACGTAAGATCACTCAATCCATGCTCCATGATTAGAGAGCGTTGCGAGGAATTTGGAGGCTTGCAATCATGAACTGTTTTCAGCGAAAGGCATAAAACGCATTAAATACACTCTTCCTTAAACTCATTTGGAGCTTCTTCGAACAGATGGTTTATCAGGTATGCAGCATCCGTTCGAATTACATCCACAATCCTGTTGAAATGTCCAATCTGCGAAAAAATAGGATAAAATAGATCTAAAGCGCCCTCTGTGGGGAAACCCTGGAAGCAGATCGATAACTGTAACGCGTTTTTGTTTCCCGAGTGTTTTTGCGCCCATACTCTAAAGAATTACTCGTAATGGATGCAAACTTTTTTGGCCTCCAGATTTATGCGGCATGCTGGCTGGCCAACCGTCCTACCGCACACGTTTGGTCGTAAATTTTATTCGAATGCAATTCACTCTCCCGTCTCGCCCAGCACTCCCATTAGGGACAGCAATTCCAAGCACGTGTTCGCCTACTGCCAGATTCCTCGCTGGCCGATCCCCGTGCCTGGTCGGTGCGGTTGGACATCCACTTCCCAGTCGTGCCCGGGCGGTTCATGCCCATTTCGAGCTCTAATGGAGCCGGGTAATCTAGTTTTGCCGGGCAACGGGCGGCAGCGAACCGTCTGGCGGTGATGGGATCGATTTGGCTAGGATAGACGCGGGTCCGAAAGCTATTCTGACGCTCTCAGCGCTGCAACGACGAGAACGAACGAACGGTTCTTCCGCCTTCGAGCCCGTCGATGTGACTTCATCCTTTCCTGTGGGCGCTGTGCTGTGTTGAGACGGATTTATCCTTCGCTGGTGGTGCGGATACTTTCGCTTTCTTGAAGCTACCCCTCGAGGGAAAGGAAATCTGGAAAGATAAATGATCGCTCATCTCAATAATCGTCAATAATATGTTTTCGCTTTCCCTCCCTGTTCCATCCGGCCTTGGCGAGGGTGTATCTTGAGCACGTGGCGCAAGGCGTAAGTGCGTCCCGGAGCGCCTTCAAGAGCGATTTTTCCACGCTGAGCGGGCGCGCTCGCGCAAACAGTCTTCATTACCCCGTTTATTGCGAGGGCTGGAAGAGAAATTGCTATTTATATCGAAGTGGAAGCGCTTACGTACCAGGAAGGTTTAAATCGCTATCGCAAAAAAAAAAATAATATCGTAGAAGGTAAATTTTATATAATCATTTTGTTTTTTTTTCCCTCGTGTTCATCCACCCCGTACATCATTAACGTCAAGTTGACACATCTCGAGTGAACCGGATTTCCACATCACTGTCACCGTCGAATCGGTTGATCCATTCCGGGGAAGTGGATGAAGCCGAAATGATCGAATTCAAACGAGCAAACACTTATCCTTTCACTGTCAGCCGATGATGGTGATGATGATTGTTTGTGTCGATCGGAGCGTCCGAGCGTCGAAGTGCTGGTGCTAATGATGGTTCATATTTTGCAGCATGCGATGCAAATTTTTTGTTCCGGAACCAGGGTCGCAGCGAAGGAAAAAGTCATGGCCAACTTCAGCGAATAGCAGATGTCAGTAGTTTGCGTGTGATAAGTTTCCTTCCGTCACCGGGGTCGGGGTGCACGTGTGTGTGAGATTGCCTGGAGTGGAGTTGATTGTACAAGTGGGTCGGTATTTCTTGCCGCCAGGGAGCCGCACTGCCACTGATTTTGACAGACGTTCGGTCTGTGATTTTTGTGTTTTTTTTTTCGCTGTTCGCTACGAGACGGTGGTACCCAAGGGACAGACTGTGACTGTCGTCATCAACACCACCGGCAGTAGTAGCAGCACCGGCGTGACTGAGAGTGACAATGATGAGGGTTATATTCTGCGACCGAGCGGCGGGCAACACGCCGGGAGACTAAATTGTTTGCTCAGTTTGTTAGTTTTGTGTCGGCGGGCTTCGCATCAGGGCTCTGAACTCAAACGCTCCCCCACGGGAGGAGGCTGCTGTCAGGAGCAGAAACATTTGCGTACGCGAGAAAATAGAAGGATTACATAGATGCGACATGACAGGGCGGTGTAGCCGGCGCACCGGAAAGGTTCCACTGTGATGGCCGTGGGATGAAGGCTTATTGACGAAATTGGATGACACAGCACAATTGTCAGTATCAATATCGTCTGACGAACTGTTTGTGAGAGCTTAGTAAGAGATGGGCTTGTTGTGATTCTGGCTGATTGAAATATTAAACAGATTGGTTCGGAATACAAGCGTGATTTAGGGGTTTTCGTCTTTTAAATTAGTTTCGGACAGAGAATCGTTAAGCTTACTAAAGCCCATTCCATTTATGCTTTTAAAAACTAAAAGTTTTACTGCATAGTTTCCATTGGTGAGGGTTTGTGTCTTCGCTATTCGATAGCAGTCTTGGTACTGTATTTATACGACTTATGAAATTACACACAGTCACTGCGACGTATTTACCACTATTATTTCAATGTTTCTACGCATTCTACAACACTTCTAGTTTTAATTGAAGCATTTGAAAAAATCCGACACATCCTTTAAGTAGTTCGGCATGAGTCAACAACCGAAGCGGTACAACTTTACCCCGACGAGGTGAAAAATCGATTTTCAAACTTTAATTACTTGCAATCACGGCTGCTTTCAAGCAAGCGAGAGTGTGTGTGTGTGTGTGTGATACCGAGAGCGTATTCCAGACGCGAGGTGTTCGTAATTTTCATTCAAATTAATTACCGTGAGCGAAGCCAAAAAGCGACCTCCAAAGCATCTCCCTGCTTTCGCCTGCCTGCTTCGGGCGAGGACGAAGTTTGCAGCAGCGAAAGGTTATCGCTTCATGCAGCTTCCAGGCAGACAGACAGGCAGATGCTGGGGATTTACATGGGTGGCATGGTGATCCGCACAGAATTTCCCCACAAAAACCTTACGATATGGAGGCGAAAGCGAGAGGTCGGGACTCTCGGTATGTTATGCATCGAGCTGTGCTTCCTGCTTCTAAGGTTTCCGTGGGGGTTTGCTGCGGTTGTGCGGCGTGGTTCATCTGCATTATCTGCGCTTCCTTCCTGCCCGGCAGTGTATGATTGGCTGTTAAGAGCTCGATGTGGAGATCTGCAGCGCGCCGGGGATGGAATGAGACCACCGCGCTGTAGAAGGAACATGCAAACCCCATTTGCTTGGAAATGCATTTAAGAAAGCATCGTCAGGCTAGGTTGGCGAGGCGGAACGGAATTCCAACACGCGCGTTGAACGGAATGAAATCTTCGAGTGGCACGTTTTCTTGAACATTTCAAGTACACGCAATAACACACTGCCTCCCTACCCAGCTTCGTTCGGCACCAATCGGCCGAACAACAAATCTGCTGCTGCTCGTCGACATTCCCGCACCGGGACCCGATGCCGATGGTTCCGCGCTGGTGCGTCTCGTGCGGTTTTTCAGCAAAGCAAAGTTTTCCAATTTGGTCGCACTGTTTGTCTTCGAGGTGATGGTGTGTTTTGTTTGGGCAACGGTGGTGGGGCGGTGGTCGCGCACACTGTGGGTCGCCCGCATACAAGTTTTGGGCTAAAATTATCATGACATAAAGTGAGCGTGTTGGTACTAGTGGAACGTGTTCCATTGGACGCAATGAATTCAGTAATAAACAGTTATTATTTTCGTCTTAAATATCGTCTTGCACGTGGACATGCTGCTGTTGTTACAATGGTTGTAATAATTTTCACTTCTTATTACTCACTACACCCAGGAATGAAGGTCAACATTATTTCATTTCTATCCATGTACCAATCATAGACCCAATGTCCTATGGTGCAGCAGTGGTTTGGGTGAACAAATATTTCTCTTGCTAGAACATTTTGACTGGAAAAGGCTTACAGTTGTGCCGGGTATGTACGACACACCGAAACAAGAAACATAAATACAAATTAGAATAAGTTTATGATGAAGTTTCATTTGACAGCTGCTCGAGAGGATGATGCAGATGATGAATGGGGGCGCCCGGTAGCTTTCAACTTTTTGTTTTTTTTTTCGTTTCGTTTCGTTTCGTGTGCAAATCGAAAATATTTATCATCGTGTACGCGTCAGATGGAAAGCATTTGGTGTGAGAAAATCTTGAAAGACTGACTTTTTTTTTCGAGAAACAAATCCGTCCAGCACGAGGAAGAATCACTGGATAAGCGGGTTGGGACAACAGTTCCAGGAAAGAACCTAATAAAACGGTTCGACGCGCAGATGCTTGTGCCTTTTGGTGCGCGTTCCTTTACGTCCGTGGGTTTTTGCTACCGGAGAAAAAACCCAGGACAAGAACAAGGCAAACTTGTCACGATTGTTTACCGATGTGAAGCAGCCTCGCTTTAAGTCCATTATTGCAAATCTTAAAAGCTTTTCCGTCTCTGTTTCGGGCGGGTCGATGCGGTCACCGTTGATCTTTGGTAAACGTTTGGTTGCTCCCGTTGACGCCCCATTGTGTTTCATTTTCACAAGAACACCACTGTGCAGGGGGGGAAAAAGAACCATATTGTATTTCTTTATTTGACGTTCTGTGGTTCTGTGGCATTTTCGGGTTCGGGTGTAATGGATGTTTGCAGGGCCTAGTACGCCGGCCTGACTTGAGCCAATATTGAACCTCTCATCCTTTCCGTCGACCACTTGAAGGAGAATCAGCAAGCGAGCGAGTGATGTGATTGTTCCGAGTCAAAACGATGGAAGCGAAAGCGTCATCTATGGGGCTGAATAGAGCCAGCGGTGTTGGTAGGGATGTTTTTCTACTCACATTGGCCTGTTGTTGATATGAACGTTACTATAGAGTCATTATAGATCGTCGTTATAAAACTATAAATATTGTTAGCAGTAAAAAAGTTCAATCGGGCTAGAACCTAAGCCATCCAGACTAATTATTTTACTCAGTCAAGCTTTCGAAAGACAAACAGCACATCCGGACTTCAGCCTTTCGACGAATGGTGCTTTCAAGGCAGCAAAATGTGACACGTTTCCGATATCAAAACGCTTATTGCTCGTGAAATCGTCATTCGAATAGGGGTTACGGGTCCGTCATAGACTGTGGCAGGTTCGAGTGGCCCTAATCGGCTCGGAACAACAACGTTCTTTGTCCAATTGGCTGAAACAAACACGCATACACATTACCCGTGCGTACGTGGTCTGATAAAAATATTATGCTGTTCGCTTTCTCTCTCCCTCTCTCTCTCATTTATGTTTGTGTTTGTTCCTTCCATATTTGGACGTGCGCTGACTGAGAAGAGACGATGAAAACATCCATAAACAACGCGTCCACGCGTCGCACATCAAATCATCGGTCTTGCATAAGGCGACTCTGCGAACATCTAAATGGGATTGTTAAAGGAAGGAGCGCTCCAGCTAACACTCCGGCCCCTAAAACGCGGGTCAGCACCGATGAGACATACTGATTGCAAACCTGAGGTCCGGGGATGGTAAGAGCGGCACGTGTGATGCGAAGTGAACGCAATTTGTTTACTTTCATCATGGTTATTGTTATTTTTACGGCCATGTTCGAAGCGTAAGCGCCGGTGTTGAGGGAAGCGAGAGATAGAAATACTCCAACGCGAACGTGTAACGTAAACATTATCGATGAGCGTGAAAGGAATCGACGAAAGGGGGAACCGGGTGAACGGGCGTCCCGGGCGACCTCCAAAACCTCACAAAAATCGCAAAAACGCGATGCTGCGAAAGATGAAACGAACGAGCGGGTTCCCGGTTGCGACGGTGGAAAGTTTGCGCTCGTCTCGAACGTGATCGACGGAAGTGCATGAATTTTTCAGCACACATCAGCGCTCGATCGGTGGCGTAGTATAAGTCACGTCTGTGAGTAAGTGTGTGTGTGTCGGTGTGCACGTCTTCATCGTCGTGTGGAGATTTGCCATCATCATTTTGCCGTTCGCCTGGCTGTTTTTTCCCACCCCTTCGTCGAGATGTGTTGGCACCGATCGATTGCCAGCGATGATGGAAATCGATTACGAACGAATCCGCGACCCGCGACGAGCTGGACGGAGGTGGTGTGGTGGGGGGAGAAAAGCAAATTAAAATAAACAGTCGAACCCTGCGAGTCGATCACGGCGTAACATAGGTACGCTGCTGCTCACGCCAAAGGTGG
>KZ069264.1:22604-33216 GCA_002091845.1 Anopheles cracens
AAAAAAAAATAATATCGTAGAAGGTAAATTTTATATAATCATTTTGTTTTTTTTTCCCTCGTGTTCATCCACCCCGTACATCATTAACGTCAAGTTGACACATCTCGAGTGAACCGGATTTCCACATCACTGTCACCGTCGAATCGGTTGATCCATTCCGGGGAAGTGGATGAAGCCGAAATGATCGAATTCAAACGAGCAAACACTTATCCTTTCACTGTCAGCCGATGATGGTGATGATGATTGTTTGTGTCGATCGGAGCGTCCGAGCGTCGAAGTGCTGGTGCTAATGATGGTTCATATTTTGCAGCATGCGATGCAAATTTTTTGTTCCGGAACCAGGGTCGCAGCGAAGGAAAAAGTCATGGCCAACTTCAGCGAATAGCAGATGTCAGTAGTTTGCGTGTGATAAGTTTCCTTCCGTCACCGGGGTCGGGGTGCACGTGTGTGTGAGATTGCCTGGAGTGGAGTTGATTGTACAAGTGGGTCGGTATTTCTTGCCGCCAGGGAGCCGCACTGCCACTGATTTTGACAGACGTTCGGTCTGTGATTTTTGTGTTTTTTTTTTCGCTGTTCGCTACGAGACGGTGGTACCCAAGGGACAGACTGTGACTGTCGTCATCAACACCACCGGCAGTAGTAGCAGCACCGGCGTGACTGAGAGTGACAATGATGAGGGTTATATTCTGCGACCGAGCGGCGGGCAACACGCCGGGAGACTAAATTGTTTGCTCAGTTTGTTAGTTTTGTGTCGGCGGGCTTCGCATCAGGGCTCTGAACTCAAACGCTCCCCCACGGGAGGAGGCTGCTGTCAGGAGCAGAAACATTTGCGTACGCGAGAAAATAGAAGGATTACATAGATGCGACATGACAGGGCGGTGTAGCCGGCGCACCGGAAAGGTTCCACTGTGATGGCCGTGGGATGAAGGCTTATTGACGAAATTGGATGACACAGCACAATTGTCAGTATCAATATCGTCTGACGAACTGTTTGTGAGAGCTTAGTAAGAGATGGGCTTGTTGTGATTCTGGCTGATTGAAATATTAAACAGATTGGTTCGGAATACAAGCGTGATTTAGGGGTTTTCGTCTTTTCAATTAGTTTCGGACAGAGAATCGTTAAGCTTACTAAAGCCCATTCCATTTATGCTTTTAAAAACTAAAAGTTTTACTGCATAGTTTCCATTGGTGAGGGTTTGTGTCTTCGCTATTCGATAGCAGTCTTGGTACTGTATTTATACGACTTATGAAATTACACACAGTCACTGCGACGTATTTACCACTATTATTTCAATGTTTCTACGCATTCTACAACACTTCTAGTTTTAATTGAAGCATTTGAAAAAATCCGACACATCCTTTAAGTAGTTCGGCATGAGTCAACAACCGAAGCGGTACAACTTTACCCCGACGAGGTGAAAAATCGATTTTCAAACTTTAATTACTTGCAATCACGGCTGCTTTCAAGCAAGCGAGAGTGTGTGTGTGTGTGTGTGATACCGAGAGCGTATTCCAGACGCGAGGTGTTCGTAATTTTCATTCAAATTAATTACCGTGAGCGAAGCCAAAAAGCGACCTCCAAAGCATCTCCCTGCTTTCGCCTGCCTGCTTCGGGCGAGGACGAAGTTTGCAGCAGCGAAAGGTTATCGCTTCATGCAGCTTCCAGGCAGACAGACAGGCAGATGCTGAGGATTTACATGGGTGGCATGGTGATCCGCACAGAATTTCCCCACAAAAACCTTACGATATGGAGGCGAAAGCGAGAGGTCGGGACTCTCGGTATGTTATGCATCGAGCTGTGCTTCCTGCTTCTAAGGTTTCCGTGGGGGTTTGCTGCGGTTGTGCGGCGTGGTTCATCTGCATTATCTGCGCTTCCTTCCTGCCCGGCAGTGTATGATTGGCTGTTAAGAGCTCGATGTGGAGATCTGCAGCGCGCCGGGGATGGAATGAGACCACCGCGCTGTAGAAGGAACATGCAAACCCCATTTGCTTGGAAATGCATTTAAGAAAGCATCGTCAGGCTAGGTTGGCGAGGCGGAACGGAATTCCAACACGCGCGTTGAACGGAATGAAATCTTCGAGTGGCACGTTTTCTTGAACATTTCAAGTACACGCAATAACACACTGCCTCCCTACCCAGCTTCGTTCGGCACCAATCGGCCGAACAACAAATCTGCTGCTGCTCGTCGACATTCCCGCACCGGGACCCGATGCCGATGGTTCCGCGCTGGTGCGTCTCGTGCGGTTTTTCAGCAAAGCAAAGTTTTCCAATTTGGTCGCACTGTTTGTCTTCGAGGTGATGGTGTGTTTTGTTTGGGCAACGGTGGTGGGGCGGTGGTCGCGCACACTGTGGGTCGCCCGCATACAAGTTTTGGGCTAAAATTATCATGACATAAAGTGAGCGTGTTGGTACTAGTGGAACGTGTTCCATTGGACGCAATGAATTCAGTAATAAACAGTTATTATTTTCGTCTTAAATATCGTCTTGCACGTGGACATGCTGCTGTTGTTACAATGGTTGTAATAATTTTCGCTTCTTATTACTCACTACACCCAGGAATGAAGGTCAACATTATTTCATTTCTATCCATGTACCAATCATAGACCCAATGTCCTATGGTGCAGCAGTGGTTTGGGTGAACAAATATTTCTCTTGCTAGAACATTTTGACTGGAAAAGGCTTACAGTTGTGCCGGGTATGTACGACACACCGAAACAAGAAACATAAATACAAATTAGAATAAGTTTATGATGAAGTTTCATTTGACAGCTGCTCGAGAGGATGATGCAGATGATGAATGGGGGCGCCCGGTAGCTTTCAACTTTTTGTTTTTTTTTTCGTTTCGTTTCGTTTCGTGTGCAAATCGAAAATATTTATCATCGTGTACGCGTCAGATGGAAAGCATTTGGTGTGAGAAAATCTTGAAAGAATGACTTTTTTTTTCGAGAAACAAATCCGTCCAGCACGAGGAAGAATCACTGGATAAGCGGGTTGGGACAACAGTTCCAGGAAAGAACCTAATAAAACGGTTCGACGCGCAGATGCTTGTGCCTTTTGGTGCGCGTTCCTTTACGTCCGTGGGTTTTTGCTACCGGAGAAAAAAGCCCAGGACAAGAACAAGGCAAACTTGTCACGATTGTTTACCGATGTGAAGCAGCCTCGCTTTAAGTCCATTATTGCAAATCTTAAAAGCTTTTCCGTCTCTGTTTCGGGCGGGTCGATGCGGTCACCGTTGATCTTTGGTAAACGTTTGGTTGCTCCCGTTGACGCCCCATTGTGTTTCATTTTCACAAGAACACCACTGTGCAGGGGGGGAAAAAGAACCATATTGTATTTCTTTATTTGACGTTCTGTGGTTCTGTGGCATTTTCGGGTTCGGGTGTAATGGATGTTTGCAGGGCCTAGTACGCCGGCCTGACTTGAGCCAATATTGAACCTCTCATCCTTTCCGTCGACCACTTGAAGGAGAATCAGCAAGCGAGCGAGTGATGTGATTGTTCCGAGTCAAAACGATGGAAGCGAAAGCGTCATCTATGGGGCTGAATAGAGCCAGCGGTGTTGGTAGGGATGTTTTTCTACTCACATTGGCCTGTTGTTGATATGAACGTTACTATAGAGTCATTATAGATCGTCGTTATAAAACTATAAATATTGTTAGCAGTAAAAAAGTTCAATCGGGCTAGAACCTAAGCCATCCAGACTAATTATTTCACTCAGTCAAGCTTTCGAAAGACAAACAGCACATCCGGACTTCAGCCTTTCGACGAATGGTGCTTTCAAGGCATCAAAATGTGACACGTTTCCGATATCAAAACGCTTATTGCTCGTGAAATCGTCATTCGAATAGGGGTTACGGGTCCGTCATAGACTGTGGCAGGTTCGAGTGGCCCTAATCGGCTCGGAACAACAACGTTCTTTGTCCAATTGGCTGAAACAAACACGCATACACATTACCCGTGCGTACGTGGTCTGATAAAAATATTATGCTGTTCGCTTTCTCTCTCCCTCTCTCTCTCATTTATGTTTGTGTTTGTTCCTTCCATATTTGGACGTGCGCTGACTGAGAAGAGACGATGAAAACATCCATAAACAACGCGTCCACGCGTCGCACATCAAATCATCGGTCTTGCATAAGGCGACTCTGCGAACATCTAAATGGGATTGTTAAAGGAAGGAGCGCTCCAGCTAACACTCCGGCCCCTAAAACGCGGGTCAGCACCGATGAGACATACTGATTGCAAACCTGAGGTCCGGGGATGGTTAGAGCGGCACGTGTGATGCGAAGTGAGCGCAATTTGTTTACTTTCATCATGGTTATTGTTATTTTTACGGCCATGTTCGAAGCGTAAGCGCCGGTGTTGAGGGAAGCGAGAGATAGAAATACTCCAACGCGAACGTGTAACGTAAACATTATCGTTGAGCGTGAAAGGAATCGACGAACGGGGGAAACGGGCGACCTCCAAAACCTCACAAAAATCGCAAAAACGCGATGCTGCGAAAGATGAAACGAACGAGCGGGTTCCCGGTTGCGACGGTGGAAAGTTGGCGCTCGTCTCGAACGTGATCGACGGAAGTGCATGAATTTTTCAGCACACATCAGCGCTCGATCGGTGGCGTAGTATAAGTCACGTCTGTGAGTAAGTGTGTGTGTGTCGGTGTGCACGTCTTCATCGTCGTGTGGAGATTTGCCATCATCATTTTGCCGTTCGCCTGGCTGTTTTTTCCCACCCCTTCGTCGAGATGTGTTGGCACCGATCGATTGCCAGCGATGATGGAAATCGATTACGAACGAATCCGCGACCCGCGACGAGCTGGACGGAGGTGGTGTGGTGGGGGGAGAAAAGCAAATTAAAATAAACAGTCGAACCCTGCGAGTCGATCACGGCGTAACATAGGTACGCTGCTGCTCACGCCAAAGGTGGGAGCGATTTTCTGCCACAGGAAGTTTTAATAACGATGGTGTACGGATGGGCGGTTGTGGAAATGATGGATCGCGTAAGGAAAGGCACTGGTTTTGGATTGGAAGAAAAATAAACTGTACCCGTGGCAGTTTGCTTGTTCGGCGAAGAGGTGGCGAAAGGTTGATAGGTTCCCAAATTGGTTGTTAGGTACGTAATTTTGTTGTAGCAGATTCTTAGGTCGGGCGTCATCTGAACTAGACAGCATCTTAAGTTCCTGCCGCTGGGAAAGGAATAACGAGTGTCAGACTGACTGAGTTTCTATTGATACGTCTTCAGATGAGAGCAGTTTCTTCGATGGGAGTTAAAGTTATCAATCCATTTATCTATATTTGAGCGGTACAAATGACACTCTTATAGGCTGGATTCGATCGAACATAATATAACATTTTGAAAATCTCACGTAGTGGGATCAAATCTTGTGTAGACAGACCACTCTAGCAAATGCTGTCCATGTTATGGCGGAGAAAGTAGATCTATAAAACCGTATGTCAATGATCATGAGTTAGCACACGCTTAGCACACGCGCAATACCAAGATAATACAGCTGAAACAATGGCTCATGTTGAGTTACATTAGAAAATGAAAACTCTCTCAAATAACAAACGATTAAAGTAACACAGGTGCTTCAATAGTCGACGCACAAACTTTCATTCATCAAGATCTTCCACCATTATGCGTTTCATGCTCTTACTTTATCTCCCCAAAGACTTCTATCCCCAACCGCTGCAGTGCGTTGTCTCACCATCGATCGACACTTTCATTAGCCGCTCATTGTTTCGACACATGCCTCTACATCCTATTAGGTTCAATTAAAGCCAACTGTCGTCGCCTCCAGGACATCGGTTGACTTTATTCCTTTCTCCGTCCAATAATCGATCGGCGTTCGAACGGAGGCTAGGGCTTTCATTCAGCCACAGTACACACGATGCACTTGAAGCACTGCTTCCGGGAGCCGCTTGCTAGAATGCTCGTTGGCGCCCCATTGATGGGGACTGCTTTTTAGTCGTTCGTTCAACCGTTGGCGGGTAGTCGCGTCGAGCAAAACGACGCTGCAACCGCAACAGTCAAAACGTTCTCGGTTTGCGGTTCGCTTCGGGCACGCAAGCTCAGGCAGCAGGCTGTGGCGAGTGACTGAAGGGATTAGAACACTCCCTTCGAGCGTCGCCTTGGTGATGGATGCACAGCGAAGCAAAGTCCCATTGTCAGGATGCCTCCATTATGCCGTACTCTCGCTTTTCAAGGGTTGTGCCGCTTCAATTGGCCGTAGGCACTGGCGTGCGGAACGTCTCTGTTCTGTACTGTTCAACCTTTTTCCCAAGAAACTCGATGGAGACCGAAAGAAACAAAAAAAATCGTATAAATTCTCCATCCATCTCCCCATTCGTTAGGCCCCCGGTGGGCTTTTAGAAGAAGCAGACTCTTACACGTCCTCCAGCGTGAGGAGGACGCTTTCCCACCTTTCATCACACGACGACAGCTTCCGCTCGACCGCACGTAATAAACGCCACTCATAATTGATTCCCTCGGTGCCGGCGTGTGTGCGGCTGCCGTGAGCTTCCAGGGAACTCTGATTGCTGCGATCTGTCATTTCGCTTCGTTGCGTGCCGACCGACGGGCAAGTGGCACATTTAAACGCTTGTAAAACGTTCGAAAAACGGCACCGTGATGGTATTTGTTCGACGTAAAGCTCGGCTTGCTGGGCGCTGCGTAGGCTGCCGGGCCCGAAATCCGGCACGGCTCGACTAACTTTTCCAATTTAAAACTTGCCTTTCTGGTCGGGGTGGCTTTATCCGGTGGTCAGTGGCTGGTTGGTTTGGAACTCGTACACACGCAGAACAATTCAACCGAGGCATGAAGTCGAGCGGAAGCGGGAGCTCTCATTTGGAGCTGTTGTTGTTGTTGTTGGTGGTGCTGGTGCCGTTGCCAGCTCGGGAGGCCTTTTAGCCGGAGGTTGCAGCTCGTTTCACCGGATGTGCTTCTGTCGTCCGTGCGCCATCGTCAGCGCTTCTCCGGCTTTGCTCGGTTCTCCTTCGCCACGGTCGGCTGTAAAGGCTTCCGACAGGTGGGGGTTTTGCTTCTTCGGTCACAGTCGGTTGGTAAAAGACATTAAAGAAGCTTTTACAGCGTTTTGTCACAGGATTGTGCCGAAGAGAAACAACAACAACAGCAGGCGACACTTTAAGACGTTACGGTGCTCACATTTCGCTTGTTTACAGTTGCAGCATCTTCGCCTCTGCCAATGTCGCTAGACGGGGCGGTCTATTTCGTCCCTGTTCGCGCACTTTAAGACACGCCAAGTGCCCACGGTGGGCAAATTTGTGTCTATAAAAACACGCCCTCGGACTTGAAGTGAGAAAAGAAAAGCCGGATAAGCGACGCGTTAATGGGCAAACCCGGTACTGTGGAGCCTAACCGGCTGACTGGCAAAAAAAAAACGACAAAAAAAACTAAATCTGTGGGATACAATTTTCATTTTTCTTCCCAACCACACAATTGGTCTCTTGCGGCAATGGGCCGTTTTTTTTGCTCTGGTGGTTTGCTACGCGACGAGGGAAAGCTTAGCCGTGCTTTTATGGCGGGCGTTTGAGTGCGGATCGCGGATGCTGCTTTATTGTGGTCCAGTGGTCAGTGGCTTTGAAGCGCCTGTGAAAAATTTCCGAAATAACAACAACAACCACCGGCCGGAGCACATGAAAAGCGAAGAATCAGCCGGCTTTTCAACCTCGCTGTCTCGCTTTCTCTATCAGCGGTAAGAAATCTCTACCCGCGTAGGGCCTGGCCGTAGGGTTGTTAAAGGTGGTTTTGTTGCTCACCAAACCCGCGAGCAGCAAAAACCCATTCCTGCCGGCTATTCCGCCCGGGAGGGTCGAAATGGTATCGCCGTGGTAATTGGGGGCTATTTTACCTTCGAACACACGGGACATTCGCCGTTGCCGTGGTGTCGTTCCCAAAGTGCCGAAATGGATTATCATCCATTTCTTCTAGCAGGCAACAGTGTCCGTGCGTGTCTGTGTTTGCGTGTATTTGTAGATCGTTCTGAGAGGGATGCGGCCGCATCAAGAAACCATTTACCAATTTAATGGAGTTGCAGGAAGCATTTGGGAGGGTAAATTATTCCGCAAGCCATAGCCGGGCAGATGGAGAGATATTAATCTGCGGACAGGAACTATTGGGGCGAAAGCGCTCGAGTGGTTCGCATAAAAGGTTCGTCCACTGTCCGGGAAATGGAATAGTAATTCACTTAGCAGCTCGACTACAAAGACCTGGGCAAACATAATTTTACTGCACAAACATTCTGCCTGTGTCGTGGCAGGTGACCACTCCGTAGCCGGACCAAACATTTGTCCCAATTTGATGGGCCATTGGAGCGTAAAATAAATTTTTCATTGTACCCGCTTCCCGGGCGCTTCCGGGCACAGATTCACTTTACGTCCCAGTTCATCTCGGGGCATATAAATCTACAAAAATCCCACTTCCGCTCGCACGTGCTCCCTAAACGGGGCGCCTCCGGCGTAGGAAAGTAATACGGAACGAGAAGGAAACCAGAAGGCAACCGCAGCTTTTATCCCCTACCATCCCTCTTACCAGGAAACCGAAACCATTCCGAACTTTCCGAAGCGTTGGAGGGCCCGGGACCGTGTTGGGGCAGGCTAGCTGGTGGGTCTTCCGTTTATTTGTCTATAAATTAAGTCGAGTAGGCTATCTCTGGGCGGCACGATCATCTGCACGTTAGGGTCGCCGGCAGGACAATGCAGTCGGATGGAATTGGTAAATAGAATAATGTAACATTTTTTCCATCCCGCATCAGCGCCACCAGCTGATCCTCGCACATCTCTGGAGGCTCGTTGGTGTTGATGTTTAGATAGGTGGTGGACATCTTGGTATAGAAGTAACAAAAAAATCGCATAAATTTACACCGTCAGTCCTGTCTTTACGAGGCAATAAACGTTTGTTTTGCAACGCCCGGTACACGAAGCCGTCAATATATTATCAAGAAGCACTCGGCAGGTGCGTCGAAGCGAGCAAGCGCCGTGAGAAATGTAACCGTATTAGTTACAGGCGTCTGTGAAGCGGTATCATGAGCGGGAAATTCGATAGCGATTGGATCCGGTTGCTGCGATCGTGGTGGCAATCGTTCCGATTGTGAGCTGATTGGATTAAGGCGGCACTGCGGAACAATTGGGGGTAGATTATGGGTGGAAATTTCGTTTCTGTGCATAATTTGTACGTTGTTTTTAAAGTTCCTTAACGTCTGACACGATACAGAGTGTTGCACATCAATTCTGGATCTTGAAGCAAAACATTTTTCGGTATCGTAAATAAAGTTTTTCTTTTTCATTGCAATGATGTTCAACACTTCACATATAATCGGAATATTCTATTTGAATATGTGTGTTATTTATAAATTTAATGAAACAATTAAATTATAAGACACATTATGATTTGTTTTTTCTCTTCTAAACAGTTTTACAGCCTTTCTGAGCAATGACCTTTCGTTTCCCACAGTGTATTCGCTACCAGAGCATGATCTCTACACATTCGAAACGATTTGTCACACCACAATCACAGAATGGGCTCATTTTCTGCCCAATGCGTCGTATATCTTTGTATCTTTACGAGGCGAGCGTTTGAATGCTGAACGAGCTGGTTCCGATTTGATATCATTAAGTTAACATGGAGCCCAATAAAACTTATTCCATGCGCATGCGAGAACGGAGCACAGCGTAAAACCACAACGCCGTAAAACACTCTGATAACAATATCCATTCAATTTTCTCCAACATTTTCCGTCCCCATACCATAACTCCTGTGGGAGTATTGCTGGTGGTTTTATCATCAACCTAAGAACGAGACAATTTTAATGGAACCGTAACCTCACGGGAGAGCGCTCGGATGGTTATTCAATTGATAGCTTGCAAACCGCATGCTCAAGAAAAGATCATCAGCTTGTCGCCATGATGCCCAGCTCCTTGGCGCGTTTAAAGTATGAAACGCAGGATGGTCGTAAAATCATTTTGATAAATTCAATTTTCCATTACAATATTAATTAACACATTCCACGCTGGGTCGTGTTGATTGGTGTTGTGGGCGAAGCCATTTCGATACTCGTTCTATATTCCACTGGCAGCTGCAGAGGGATCGGTTCTTATCGGTGCGGGGCTGGTGCGCTTTTCTTCGGCATGATGAGGGTGTTAATGATAATTTTCAATTTTCCACTCGATGGGACTTTAACTAAAGCACTCCCCTGTACCCGTGGCAACCGTTTGAGCCGTCGAGTTCTCGCTGCTTGGGAAACGAAAACTTTAATGAGATCCGCACGCACCACTCCCGAACGCTTGGCGAAAGTTTTAGGACGTCGCTGACTCGACGGGTGCTTTTTACTTTTCTAATTCTTGTTCCAGCGATCCGAAGAGTCTGAGCGTTCTTTTCTTCATTCGATTACGAAGTTGAATTGGACTCGTTCGATTACCTTTCGGGATGGCCTTTGGAAGTTCCACTTCGGTGGACCGAATCTCGATAAGTGGATAAGTAGTAACGGTTGCGTGAATTTTTCCAAACCTCTCACCGACAGTGGTTTAGTGGATTGTATTTTTGAGTTCTTATTGCTTCTCCGCTGCTGGTCGACTAAGTTCACGAGCGTCATAAATTG
>KZ069264.1:33226-54410 GCA_002091845.1 Anopheles cracens
CAAAAGTTAGACAAGCTGGGTTGGCATTCCACGGCCAGAAGGCAGCCTGCCGTGAAGAAAAATTGGAAAGTTGTAATAACTTTCCCATAACGAGTTACTTCGGAACATGGGTAGGTAAATCAGTGGACAAATTGAGAAATCGACTAGGTCCAAAGTTGTGGACCGTTGTAGAACTTCTCACGGGAGCTTAGCTTCCCAGGAAGGGTAGATGCCTATTGAAGCTGCCATAAACATGCATAATTTAAATCCCAAGCTACTGGACGTTCGTTAGTGTGGCGGAGGGGAAGACACGCGATGGGCAACGGGACGCCCATTGACGCTCATTTCCCGGTGGTATAATTTTGGCCCCTCTTCCGTCTTGGGATAGTGGGATCGCTCCTGGAAGGTTTCGGAGCACGAAGTCAGAACCTGATCCAGACGTGGTACCTGTTTCCGTAACCTTCGGTAGGCTACTGATACACGCCGACCGACGTCAGAAACTTCCCCGAGGAGTTGCCCGGACGCCACCAGAACATTCGGTAACCTTCTGGACCAGGTTGCCGTATGTTTGAGACGACCTGCCGTCTGTCCAGACTTCCTGGAGGTGGTTTGCCGCGTGGTACACCCTCCGGACGGGAGGGGCTTGTGTCCTGAATAACAAATTATGTGGATGCTTCGCACGAAGGGATGGAATTTTGTTTCGTAACTCCCCAGACTACCGAACCTGTGGTGAAGGAATCCCACGTGGAATTATGCCTATACCGCCGGAGCTGTCGGTGAGCTTTTACTGGATTAGTCGTGTAATTAGGAGGACCGTCCCGTCGTTCGACCGTAGGCAACGAAAGAGACGGTGCTTCCGAAACCTCATACAGGATGTTTTAAAGGAAATGGTTCCTGGGTTCCCGAATCGAACGCCGGATACGACGGAAATGTGGAGTCTGGGGGATTCGTTTGGCTTGTGGGTTTTCGGGCTTCTAGGGGGAAAAAAACCGCCCGCGTTCGTTAGTAGTACCGTGCCAGCTGCCTTTGATGAGGGTACTGTTCTGTCTCGCTGTGCCTTAGAAGAATGGTTATGTTCACTGTCTTAACCTTGAATTTGCTTGTGATGTAAACGGGTGGTTAAATTCATGTTTTAAAAAAGTTCAGGCCAAACATACTCGACCACCGTCATGCGGACAATGTAAACTTGTAAAACAGTACCAGAATGTGACGGAAGTATCCATTCGCTTCCTTTCGA
Source organism: Anopheles cracens (assembly GCA_002091845.1). Classification (NCBI taxonomy): domain Eukaryota; kingdom Metazoa; phylum Arthropoda; class Insecta; order Diptera; family Culicidae; genus Anopheles; species Anopheles cracens. Next base: position 34,443 of record KZ069264.1, read on the forward strand.
GAGTCGGTTCTTTTTGGTGATTTGGTTCTTTTTGATGAGTCGTTTTTGGAATATCTTTACATCCGAAGATGTCATACAATTCAGATTAAATAGAATCATGAGTTATCCAAATTACTAACAAACCAGATCAGCAAGATCATGAAGCTATTAAACTATAATTCCAACTGATAGATCATACTGCCATTTATTCGTACTTACGAAAATACTGAACGGGCCAACAAACAGGCCCATCGAGTGGTCCGGAACAAACAGCAATACAAACGCTTCAATTTCCATCCGATAAATCTATACCAACATCAATCGAAACGATATTTACACAGTTTGGAATGATGAATCTTGCAAAATAATGCATCCGAGACGCGAACCGACACCGGCTTAACATATGCATCTCAAGCCGGCCCTGCCCGGAGCCTCTAATTAACGTCGGCGGCATATGGACGGGAATGGCTTTTATCTAGCTGCACGTTTTGCCGAGTGCACGATGATTAATTTATCTTCCGAACACACTCCGTAGCTCCGGGTTGAGATTTACGTAGAGAACGGTGGCGCATGCGGTGCAGGATGTACCGAGCACGTATTTTTAGATGCCCGTTTGCTCAGGTTGTATGGAGATGGATTATTCAAAAGCGTGTTTTTGTTGCTGCTGCTGGTGTTTTGTGCTACAACGAAGGCGGCACCAGCACGCTGCTTTGAAGTACATTCCAAGGCGGTACTGTTTTCGAAGCGAAGAATCCACTAGTTTTATGAGCTTCGCAATATCTTTACGTGGGCGCACCATTACAGGGTTGTAAAAATATCGTCAAATAAACACGTGCAGTGGTCGGACCGTTTCGTGCCTCGTGCCCCCTGTGTCAAAGCGAAGTGTCAAACATCGGGAAACATTTTGACAGGGCATGTTTCTGCCAGCGTTAACTGTCAGGAATACAATTGCGAACTTTACATGGGAATGAACACTGGCGAGACGATAGGGAAGTTCTGAAGTAGCACTTGGGGTGGAAAAGTACTTTTCACGTTACAAACGTTTGCAAAGTTCACGATGCTCCGGCCATGGCTGCTTCCTATCAGTTTTACAACACTCGCCACCCGACCACCTCCCCAAATCATCACGAATGACCTTCCCAAACGATTCGCCATTGTCGTAGGCCACCGATTGCTCCGCGCGCCTAACTCGCGTTATAAAGAAACCACAATAGACAACGATAAGTCGCACTCAAAGTTCTCAAAGTCACGGGTTGGCGGCCTGCCTGCCTGTCTGCCGGAAGTGGTCCACCCGGGCAGGCTAATGATGATGGGTTGGCTGGTTTAGCTAACGTCACTCACCGGAGCAATTTGCGGTAGCGCAGATAAACCGAAACGAAGAAGTTGGAAGGGATTCGAAGCCGGCGCCACGTAACACGGAACTCCGGAACAAGATAATCTGGTTGTTTTTCCGCCGCGCGCTAAGGCGCCGCCGTCCCCGGTGTGTCCTGATTGGCCATTAAGCTTGTAGATGCTGTATGTTGGGAAGTTTGCTAAAACTGTTGGAAGCATGCCTGAAACAGGCATGATAAAGCTATCAAGAGCCTTTTTTTCGATTTACATGTTAAAAATGATTTTTTGTTGTATAGAGCTATACTAGGCACAACTCAAGGAAAAAGTTGTGAAGATGCGCTCTGTCGTTGGTATATTTTTCAAACTTTTGACGTGCGAATTTGATAAATTTAAAAAAAGTTGAAAACAAAATCCCTTACGCGAAAGAACGAGCGACAGCAGGCTTAAAGTAATTTCGACACAATTTTGCTCACGATTGGCATCATCTGGCGGATGAAACAATATATCAAACAAATGTTACACACAAAGGCAGAAAAAATCAACTGCCAATGTGTACTGGGGGGTGTGAAACAAAAACCCTGCGGAACATTAACAAAACATAGAACAAAATGCTCGGGAGCAAGTATGGCATCTACCCACCCACACACACAGAGACACACTTACACGCAAACGTGTGGCTCTCGCACACAAAGCGACACTAACGAGCGGCAAAACGGTGGAAAAGTGTTTTGCAGCGACGAAGGTTTTTTGCACATTATTTCGCCATTGTTGTTTTGGAGGCATTTGTTTTTGTTTAGGGAGGTGAAGTCGGTTAGGAAAGGGGGATGGGGGGGGGCGGTGGGTGGTGGTATGAGAAGGAGATTGCGTGCATTCTATTGTTCTAATTGTTGTTTGTTGTTTCTGACCCACAGCCCGTCTCACAATGTATCTTTTTCCCGTGTGTCTTTCATTGCAGGTCACCTCAGGTCGGAGCTTGCGCTTAGAGTCGGGAAAGATGGCCCGAGAATAACTCTCCAGCAGTGAGATGCTCGTGTGAAAATAAGAACATGTGACGCGTGTCGAATGGATAAATGGACGAATTTAGCGGCACATCTTCCACTCTCGCTGTTCCAAGAGAGAGACGAATAGCATAAACATAACGCCACTGATATGAAACTGTAGCATCAGGAAAAGAATGTCTTCCTTGCGAGGACGCTTCGCTTATCGGTGATGAGAAATTCATTATCACGGTGAGATGAAAAATGAATATCCAACGAGCTGGTAATCTGGCGTCTTATCTTCGTGTGCGAATTGCAGCAAGCTCTTCCCAGCTACGACCAGAACGGATGAAGAGAGAAAAAAACATACCAAAATATGAAACCTGTACCAGTGAGAAATAACGTTGAAAACGAGCTTATGATTGAATAATGGAAAAAGTGGGTCAGTTGCGTGCCACGCCGGTGGGATAGAGAACTGGCTGGAAGAAGTTGAAAGGAATGTTTCTAAATTTTTCATCAAATTGAATTTACTGCGTGGGGAGTGGGGGTCCCTCTTCTCACTACGTCCACATAAAGACCCAGTGTAACACAAAAAAAACCTGGTAGACCTCGACAATCAGATGTTGTGAGATTTTTTCCTCGCCCCCGGTTCTTATTCTCTGTCGCAGCAGCCGGCGGAGAAAGCACGACAAAAGAACGCTGGCCGGCTACCGGACTCACATCAAAGAGCGAAAAATGGTTTTTGGAAAGCGACCGTACAGCGAAATTTCATTTTGTGTGTTGATTAATTTAAGCGGGACGCTTTTGTGAATCGTTTTCCCCGGAGGAAAAAGTTGTGTGTGCTGCTCTGACAAGGTTTATCCACATCGTTAAGGGAATCTTTCTCGATAATGATAAGGAATGGTTTTCAATGTTTGGATGGGTATGGTATGGATCTTGTGGGGGGGAAACGGAAAGAGCCAATTTAGTAATTTTTAAGGTTTCTTTTCAAAGTGTCAATTTGAGGCAATTGGTTCTGATGGAGAATAACTGATGGAGAATATCCCAACATTGTCCTTATTGGATTGCATTGTGCCCTATGTACTGGCAATGGAATAAAGTAGACATGTTTACAGCTTCTATTATAAAAATAAACATGTTACCTACCGAATTCGCTAGGTTTAATCCTCCCTGATGGTATTGTAGCCAAACATCGTCCTTTTGTTCTAAAGTGTCATACTGATATCAATGGACCTATCCTAGTGTTAGTCACGTACAAGACCTTCTTGAAGTTGTCTCAATAGATTTCCAAAAAGTAGGCATAGACCTGAACCATCTAGTGAGCGTACCGTTAGACAGACCAAAAAAAACCTCTTGCGTATCTTGCTTTGCATAAGGTAAGAAGATTAAGCCAATCAGCTTTAACGAATCCTCCGCGAAAGCAATCAGAACCGCGCAGGTTCAAGGTTACATCTCGATATTCCACTCTAACTTTCGCTTTCCACCGCTAGCTCCACCGTAGCAGATGGTGTTGACTGTCGGTGGTTAGCCGAGTGTCTAACCTCAAAAAAAGGAAAAATTGTAAATGTCATTTACGCGGCTTATCCTCCCGTATTCGTTTGCGTACTAACCGCGGGGGTTCCTTACTGCGACCAGGCGGGTTACGTAAGCCCCAACTTGAATCGGTGTGAATCGGTGCTCGGTGCAGCCGGTTGCGTAGAAAGTGAGATCCGTTTGGACACGTTCCAAAAAGAGGTGCTGAAGTGACACCGAGGTGTGCACATGTGTATGGTGTCTAGTGTGTTCAAATCCGCGTGGTTCTAGCAAGGTGGATAACAAGGCTGTCAGCTGGCCTAGCGTGGATGCTGTTTTTCGTGTGCTGAAAGCGTGTCACAGCAGGCGCACTACTGGAGGCGATACGGCGCCAGTCTCGGTCCATAGCGGCACGCCGTGGACGTAAGGTTAAGGTAAGTGTTCCACCGGTTTTCCTAACAGCTTTCTCCTTCTTGCATGTTGCGTGAATAACCCTGAGACAGGACCCCTGGCAAGCTTCGAATGCTATTTAAAATCCCACTCTAAAGCTCCGTTTGACACCTCACTTTTGTGGAGATGTACTGAGCACTGATGATACGGGAAGGCAGTTAGCGTACAGTCACAGCTACCGGTAGTAATTCAATTGTAAACACACTCGTCCGGCATGGAGATGTCCGCCGTCCTGCTGTAAGGAGCTGTCGGATCGCAAACAGGCGCACGCTGTATCAATGACACCGGCCATTATTGCAGTCAAGCAGGTTTCTCTCTGCTGCAAAAGCTATAGGACGGTATACATATGTCTGTGTGTGTGGCATTTCACAGCTTGTAGCAATAATGGACGTACCTTCCGTTGCACTGGAAAAGCAATATCTTATACACTGCAGTGTTGTCCGTGTTAGGAAAGTCCGAACAACAGTCTGCTACATCGAGGAGCGTACAAACAACAACCTCCGCACATTGTGAGCACCCGCAGGATCACAGGAAGGGATCAATTTTGACAGGTCGAGAATGCTCGAAGGGGAAATGTCAATCCCGCACCCATTCCCACCGAGCATCCTATATTGCGTCGGTAAGGCTGCATCCGCCGCCGTTCCGATTCAACCAACGTGTACACGCAGGTGTGAGCCTTGTGGCAGTGTTTAAGTGTTTAAACTCGAATAATACCTGCCAAGCTTCTCCCTTACGCTGCAGGAAGAATCGGTAACAACAGCGGGGTGGGACTCGAACGGGAGCATTAGTTCCTGCACCGCCGGGGACGTTCCTGCGAGCGAGAGTGCTTGGCAAGTGTTATGTAATGAATTGCATTTTGAAAGTGTACCACTTCACAGCGAGCGGCCCTAGTGGTGTGCAGGTGTCGAGTTTTTGGAGAAAAGATGCTGCTGCTGATGTGATGAGGGAACAATTTCGAACCAACCGAGCTTGTAGTTGAGCTTTTTGACCGACCTGGCCTGGTGGGTGGTTTTGAGTTTCAAAGTTCGTTACGGGTCTTGCCGTGTGCGTGTGTCTGTACGGGGATGAGCTCTGGAGCAAGTTTTGTGCACGATGGGTGCTTAGGAACAATGTGATGTGAACTAGGAGGAGTCAAAGCGAGCACGGGCACTACTAGCCCGTGTAACATGTGCTCCAGCTGGATCATGATGGATGGGAGGATTATAATTGAAAATTTGTACTCACGGCACGGGCAGATCTTGAAGCGCCAAAACCATTCGGATCTTAGTGGAGTGTAATTAGAGTTTTGGGCGGAATAACTTTATCGACCGCGCGAGTAGGATCTCCAGCGTTAGAATCGTCTTTGTGAGCAATTAGTGAACAGTGTTGGAAATTGAAAACTTAAGCCTTCGCGCTGTTGGGTTTAAGTGGATGATGACTACAATGTCTTCCATTTCGTGGTTGGATCTATCGTGAAGCTAATGATTAATTCAAACTATTTGTTCTGGGGACAATACCAATTTTCGCTCAAGTTCTCCAATTTTTCTTCTGTTAAATGTTAAACAAGACTTTGTACTAACATGACAATTTCGGGGCTAAATTTTCCGTGCATGAACCGATATCATCACGGCTAATCAAAAACATGGCCCCTTACGAACGGACATTCCACAAACGTATTAGGATCGTCCAACCAGCAGCAGCCGGCGCCATTAGCGTGATGAGTTTTCGGTGAGTATGCGAAGCATGCCACGGTCGCCATGGTAACAGCTTGTCGGACGCTACTCCGACATCGCCGACGGCGCGATACGAACGTGATTCGGCAACAAGCGGCAACAAGAGCTCGAATGAATGAAGTCATCCTAGTCCGCGATTGAGCCAACCGGAAAGAGAAAAAGCGCATTCCAACGCGCGCCGCCAGATGACGGTTCTATTTCGAATTCCGTGCGCCGTTTCGCAACTTGTCAGTGGTGGATTTTTTTGGCTGCTCGTCGACCGCAACCGTCCGGGTGGTGTTGCGATGGATTTGTCAGATGCACTACCGTTTATGACGTGTCCGTTTCGTGTGAGACAATTCTGTTTTGAACTATTTCATTCACGTTTTTCATCTGCTATTAAAGTAAGAAGGCTACAGACAAAAAAAAACATGGCGGGACGTGTACGAGACGCATAAAATATCTCTGCCTGCGTGAGAGTACGCGAACCTGACCTATCTGTCGGCAGCAGCAGCAGTAGTAGCAACACTCCATCGGCTTCGGGCGTACAGCTTGAGACAACAAAGGGCCATTGCATTTCCATTCGATGGAATATGTATCATGCAGCTTCTCCGCGATGCCGAAGCTACCGAAAACACCAATTCAGGGCAAGTTATCATCATCTGCTTTGATATATTTTTCCTTTCGCTCTCATAATGGATGTGAAAAGCTGGAAAATTCAATTAATACCGTCGTTGGCGGTAGCGACGATGACGTCGACGAAGACGACGTAGATTATCTGCCTGGTTCCAGCACAAATCCAGTCGTGTGAAAGTCCATGCTAGGGAGATTACTGAACAGCGCCCTATAAACTGGGCAAGAACGCTTTGCGCTCGCTTGAATTTTCATGCTAAATCGTTGCCACGGATTGAGTCGAAAATTCGAAACGAAATGAAGCAGTAAAACATTATGAGAATGGAATTAGATTTTTCCCCGCAGTCATTGCCGGGGAGGTGGGATGCACGCGAGGATGAGATTTGATTTTGCGTGGGTGGTTTTCGGTAGCGGAATCGACCGAAACGATGAAGCGATAGTGTGGGAAGAAATGGCAATGATTTCTCGGGAAAAATTAAATAGCCATCGCGTACTGCTTATACTCCGGGGGCTTTGGACGCCTCGACATCCGAAAGCCTGAAAGCTGCTGGCTCATCGTTTGCTTATCTGGATGCGGGAAAGTTCGGCAAAACTGAAGGTGAGCATGACTTGCCCGGAGCGTACTATGGAACTCATCTTTTGGCTTCAGGCTAAGGTTCTCTGTTTGAGAAATTAACTAGAATCGGTTTGGGCCGCATTGGAAAGCGAGAGAAAAGTCACGACTCCGCGCCCTAGTTTTGTCTGCTACTGCTGCTCGCTGTCATTACGACAATTAAGATTTACGATGCACCATGGCATAGGAGAACAGACAGCGAATGATTTTTTCGATGTTTCCTACTAATGTTGGAATGTGTTTGTGATACTTTTATATCTTCATTCAAATTTGGCTCCCCATTCTTTTGCCTCGAAATCGCGCTGTGAAAGTGCGACCATTACCCAGTGCGCCACTGCAAGTGCCGCCGGTCCGGGGTAGCGTAACGAAAATTGGAAATAAGATTAATTATCTTGTTTGCGCGCTTTTCCAGCCCACACCAGAGCGTAGTGAGAGATTGGCGTTTTTTGTGTTTTTTTGTCGTTTTGCGTGCACGCAGCTTTTCGGAAACGGTCATGCATACACGCACACAGTAACGCGTAGATTGGTTGATTATCAATTCCGGGCTGATTACGCCTTGTTTGGGTCGTACAATGTTTCGCAGGGAAATTACCGAGGGTGGAGAGACCTGGTGCTTGGGGTGGAGAGTGCGTGAGCGGTTTTTTTTCTATTTAGGCGGGTGAGGTAATAAATAAGAACGACCCTTCGGTGGATGCCATTAGTTTTTAATATATTTGGAAAGTATCCTTAAGAATCCCGAGCTCCTCATAACTCGCAACCATGAGCTTACATCGTGTCATTCAAATTTACAAAGCCGATAGTCTTATAATGATAGTCGTATCTCTGGTTCCTATCTTTGGAGGGTTCTACTATTACAGTAATCTTCGTTTTTTATCAGTTTATGTTATTCTAATGTTAGGCTGGATCAAAACAGTGTGCCATTCTGAAGCAAATGGAAGATTAGATATCGTTTGATTCAAATGTTACTCATGGAACGGACTGCAACGTATCATAGCAAGCTATATTTCTATTCGCACACACAAAAAAATCTTTTATCTCTTCTCCCGGAGCGATTTATTCGCGCTTTATCTTAGTTTAACGCTTATCTTAGTTTGAGCTCATTGCAGCAAAAAACATCATACCAAAGATAGAGAAAAGCAGATCCCAAAAACGCATTCAATATCATTCCCGCAAAGCCTTCCGACAAATTTATAGCTCATTGAGTTCAGTCATGCAAAAGCTTAAGACGTAACAGTGGCCTGCCTATGCCGTGCTGATTTTCAAAAGTTTACCACGCGCTCCACGGTGACTTCGTCCCGGGCAGAGGATAGAATTTTGAATGCTTTGAAGGCAAATTTCGGGCAACGCGTTCGGGCGTGCACGAACTTTCTCTTCCTACTGGACCCGGCCACCCGAGGATGAGTAAAGACATCGCGCGTGAACTCGGGATGTAGCCATCACGCTTGGAAACTTTATCCCGCCTAACGCCGGCGTCGTTTGAGCGTGACATTCCGTAGAAGAAGTCTGTCCCGGCGAGTGTACGTACCATGGGAATGTTGGAAGGATTTTGTTTGCATAAGTAATTAAGCGTCATTGAAAGTGACAGCAAATGAAGGCGGAAGCACGTCTTCACGCCATGTTACTGGTCGGCGGGCTGGTATCTCTCTTTGGTACCCTGTACGCAAAGAAAAACCACAAAATGGTTCGTTCTTTTTTTGCTTTTGGTCAACGGCAACCAATGCACCAAACGGTGGGGTCATGCAGAAAATTATGTTAAATTTTATCTTACTTTTTGTTGCTGAATGTGGGGTGGAAAAGCGGTGATGGAAAAAATACCAAGCGCTGGTAAATATTCCCACCACATCAGCATCAGCACTGGTGTAATAGGGGTTTATGTGCGGTAGCGGCAAAACCGTAGGAAAAACACAAACTTTCGCCATCGGTGCCATTTTAGGAACGTTCGCTCGAGAGTGACCAACAGCCGTCCAGGGCAGACGAACGCCATGATTGCTCTTTTCTCGCTATTCGTGCAGAGAGGAGCGTTCAGTTTATGGTTGGGCAGAACTTCACACCCCGATACGAGCGTTCACCGTGGGCAAAGGGTGTGAATGGATGGTTCGCTGAGGTCCAAGTTTTTACACCTCGCTTGAGGAGAAGTTTTTCCACCAGCTCCTTTCTTGGTGGTTAGCTTCTTGGCTTTCCGTAGTGGTAGGTTTGGGTATTTCAAGAGCCGGGTGATACGCTCTACCCAAGACAACTGCGGTGACAAGCGGTGAGAAGAACTTTTTATCCGATTGCTTGAACGTTGTGAAAATGTTGACGTAACAGATTCAAATTTGCCATCAAGGGTTTAGATCAGGCTAGGCCAGTTGTATGTCATGCGGATGGTGGAAGATAAGGGGTATTGTTGGGATAGGTCGTCTTTGTACACTTTGTACACTACGCTCTTAGTTTGGCTTTTGGAAGTTTGAAATAAATTAGCCTCTTATGATGCGTGTGATCTTCTTGAGCGTCTCGTTGAACAGGGCCGGATCCTTGAGGCCATACTCGATGAGCGAGCCGAACGTTTTGATGATGTGGATCGACTGGCTGTAGAGGGATTTATTGTCGACGAGCGAATGGGCCGTTGCGTCGTCGGTGAAATCGAAGTACGAGATGTAGTGTGGATGCTTGTGGAAGAGCCTAGTTTTGGAGCGAGGTGGCAAAAGGATTATGATGTGTAAGAAATGCTCCTGAAATGCTATACTCACAGCAGCAGCATATTTCTTCCGTGAACGTCCAGATCCTTACGAATAAGTCCCCAAGCACTGAAGAGAGTGATTTTTTCCTGCGCCGTCAGCCCGGTTGCATCCATCTTGTTCCGTGCGTGAATTGCCTGCTAGTCATCGCCTACTACTCCAACCTGATTGACATTTTGACATATCCATTTCTTCCTACTCCTACTTAGATGTCGAGCACAGTATAGTTACTTATGGATTAACATCAAAAGTTTGATACGATTTATCCAATTTGGTATTTTGCAAATCATTTTCCGTTTTGATTCCTAGAAAAGGTAAGATTCAAGCTCACGCCTTCACTGCAGAGACAGCATCACTGTTTCGTGGAACTGTTAGCAATCTTAAATACACACAATTATGGACAAAACACGTCAACCTCCTGTCAAACCATAACCAAACATGGCCACCAGACCCATTACCAGGCCAAACACTCATTGAAAGAAAACGCGAAAATGAGGGCACTTTCCGCGGCTGGCGAATCCCAGATAAGCATACCGGAGCGCCCGTCCGTTGATGTGACGGCTCAATTTGTTAGCATTTAATAAGCAGCTGCGCGTGGGCTTAACGTGGATTACATAGCGGTAGCAGCTCTTTGGGCAGGCCGGTCACGTCGAGGAGATCGAAAAGAACAACCCATCCGCCCACGATCGATTTTATCGACAGGATACTTTCGAGCTGGTCCGCAAAAAGAGGCCGCATTTCAACGCGTTCCACACCAGGCACACACATGGCACACCTGCGCATACCTTCTTACTTTTGGAGGAGGTGTACGCAGGCAGAAGTAAAATATGGACGTTTCATCCAACGCACTTTTGCTCCTTGTCATCGGGGCGAGCCCGTTTGTTAATCAATTTCCGATCCCAAACAACATGTGATGGTTATCTGTGGGAGCATTCTTGGAAGACGTGGGAGACTGCTCAAAATGTAGCAATCGTCGGCGCACGGTCGGAAATCGGAATTACGGTCACGTAAAGCACTCGTAAAGTGATATTTAACGCACTTACGTGATCGGTGGGTCGTTTGAATAGCATACTTCGCGAGGAAAGAATGTGCTGCGTTCGCCAAGTAGAATGCTGACCCTGACCATTAGCAAACCAAATTCGTTGAGTGCATTCTCGGGACGTTCACGTCCCAACAGGGCATCAATAAAAGTAAGTTTGCGAAAAGCTTTGCCTCAAAAAGAAGGAGAAAAAACGACAGACACATTAAGCATCGATTTTCGCCATAATGAAGTAATGAAGTTTTGCTTGCACATCCCAGCGCAAAAGCACGCCGTTAGAAGGGGCTGTTTTGGGAGAGAGAAAGAGGGAGTAAGAGTTGCGACGGTATGAAAAATGTGTCAGAGAATGAATGTAATTTGTATTGTGATATGAAATGATTTCTGGCGTAAGTTTACATCTCTGCAACGCGTGATAGCGTACACGAGAAGCGACAATGGCCGCTTAGCGAGAATGAGAAGGTTATGTTTTCTTACTCCTTCTGTTGTATTCCAAGCGTGCGATAAGTTCACGTTCAACATGAGCGGCATTTGTGGAGCCGAAGAGAGGGTCGCGTTTGCTGGGTAAATGGTAGATCATTTATTACCAGGCAGTGTAGTACGTACACCGCGCCGGAACGCCAATGGGGTGGGAAGATGTGTCGTCCGCTAGAATAAATAAGCACGATCTCAGCAACGCTCAACGTAGACACAATTGCGCTCTGGCAGAAGAAATTGTATGCAAAAAGAATGTGACAAAAAGAGTTCCCCAAGACTTGGTTGGTTCCGAAGAATTTGTTGTTTTGGACATTATGCCAGGCGCGTGTACTTCAGCGTGGGAAGAGTTCCAGCGCAAGTATGTCACAGTCTAATAAGTTTTCCCATTTACGTTCGGTCCACACCAGCTCTAGCATATCGTAGTTACATGGAGAGAGGAAGAGTATATGTGTGAGAGAGAGAAATGCGCTGGAATATATGAAGTAACCCTACCGCGTTTACCACTACTGCTCAGGAGATTACGACGCTCGTCGTGCATTCGTTTGTAGGATTTACTGTCGGAGTAACTTGGGCTTACGCACGGTCATGTATTGGACGAACGGCAGGGTATGGGAGCCATGTCTTGAGGATGGCGGATTACTCGACGAACCACTATCCAAACGAGGCTTCCTGCCTGGAGGTTGTAAGGATGAAGATTATCATCGGAAAAAGCCGTCCGGGGGTTTTCTTTCTCCCGGCCTACACGGAGCAGATGCGTCCCAGTGAGTTCAAACACATGTCGGTTGGCGACAATGGCCGCTTAGCGAGAATGAGAAGGTTATGTTTTCTTACTCCTTCTGTTGTATTCCAAGCGTGCGATAAGTTCACGTTCAACATGAGCGGCATTTGTGGAGCCGAAGAGAGGGTCGCGTTTGCTGGGTAAATGGTAGATCATTTATTACCAGGCAGTGTAGTACGTACGCCGCGCCGGAACGCCAATGGGGTGGGAAGATGTGTCGTCCGCTAGAATAAATAAGCACGATCTCAGCAACGCTCAACGTAGACACAATTGCGCTCTGGCAGAAGAAATTGTATGCAAAAAGAATGTGACAAAAAGAGTTCCCCAAGACTTGGTTGGTTCCGAAGAATTTGTTGTTTTGGACATTATGCCAGGCGCGTGTACTTCAGCGTGGGAAGAGTTCCAGCGCAAGTATGTCACAGTCTAATAAGTTTTCCCATTTACGTTCGGTCCACACCAGCTCTAGCATATCGTAGTTACATGCAGAGAGGAAGAGTGTGTGTGAGAGAGAGAGAGAAATGCGCCGGAATATATGAAGTAACCCTACCGCGTTTACCACTACTGCTCAGGAGATTACGACGCTCGTCGTGCATTCGTTTGTAGGATTTACTGTCGGAGTAACTTGGGCTTACGCACGGTCATGTATTGGACGAACGGCAGGGTATGGGAGCCATGTCTTGAGGATGGCGGATTACTCGACGAACCACTATCCAAACGAGGCTTCCTGCCTGGAGGTTGTAAGGATGAAGATTATCATCGGAAAAAGCCGTCCGGGGGTTTTCTTTCTCCCGGCCTACACGGAGCAGATGCGTCCCAGTGAGTTCAAACACATGTCGGTTGATTGTTACTCGTCATAGGGATAGGGTTTTTTTAGATCTGGCTGCGTCCTTCAACGGTCACATTAACGACACTGTTTGTAGCGGTAAGCGAAGATAAGGAAGTATTCTTACCCGTCTAGTACGGCTTGCTGGGACGACGACGAGAAGCGAAAAAAAGCCGTCCTGAAAGCAATGGAGGGTCAGGATCGACATTACGACCGCATATTGTTCCCGAGGTGATTTCGTTGATCACTCCTGTGAGAGCCGTGAGCGAGGATTTACTGGATCAGGCAGATTCACTTTCCATCGACCGACCGGGACGAGAAAAGACATTCGCCGCCGAATCCGTGTCGAGTATTGCAAATTGATACCTCATGTCCTGTGTACCTTTCATCAGGTAATAACTTGTAATTTTGTCGATGGCAGGCAAACTTCCCCTAATCGACCATCGGGGCCGGGTTGAACGGTGTGAAAACAATACGGGCAAATAATATTCGATCCCACGAGGTGGGACCGGTTTCCATTTGTCCTAATTGCGAAAAACGATCCGAACCGTCTGCAGGCACTCAGCAGGATGTCAATGAACACATCATAGAGCACGACTTCGCACGTTGTGATAATTGATGGCCGTGGTAGTTCAATCGAAATGAAATCGAGGGAATTGGAGGCTAATTCCCGGGACAAAGTGTCAGCACCGACGGTGACATGCTCATCAGTGCGATAGGGACGGTGGGTGAGTTTTGAACCCAAAGTGGTCAAAACAGAACATCAATCAGTGTATTGAAAGTGCATCCAGAGCATATGTTTTGGACGAGACAAAGTTTGCTGGGTCTGGTAGTAAACGAATAGAACTAAAGTTTTTAGTTTTTATGTTTTATTGAGATAAGAAACCGCTTAGATATTGCATGTTTATAAACGATGCTTCGAACAAAATTTTAAATATATTTAAAATGGCCAAAGCTATGTTTCTATCCCACTGTGGTGAAATTCGACCCAAGCAAGGACGACGATGAAAGATAAATAGCAGCATGACTGCTAATCAGTGGAAATTGGCTCATGAGGAGCTTGTTGGTGGCGAAACCCCCCTCGGTGTCGGCGTTGGTTGATTGTATCACGTGGTGCAGCAATGTTGATGTATTAATCCCTGTTCAATGCAACGTTCCTGGGGTGTGGTGAAATTCATGTTCTTTGTATGGCGGGGTTATATTGTTCGGAGAATGCAGGTCTGAAAAATTATTATTGTTCTTATTTCCATAGATTCGTTTTGATTCCATCTTTTGTAAATACAGCTACAGAAAGGGGTTTCCTTTATCGTCTTGATTTGACAACAAAAATTAAATACCCATTCCTGCAGGTCAAACTAAACGTCGTAGCTGAAAAGTTAATAAACTTCCCCTTCCATTTCCATTCGCATGAGATGCGGAAACTGGGGTGTTTGTGGGTGAGAAGAGATGAGATTGGATAAATTGTTCTAGTCGATCCAGTCGTTTTTTCCGGGATCTGTTCACGATGCTGCAATTTGCTTCCTTGATGGTTTAGTTACCTTTCGGGGGCCGTTGATATACGCGAGTAATTTCCGTGCTCTGGCTGCAGTGCAGGACATGTGGTTCTCGGAAAGAAAACATATGGATCGAGCATCAAAGGCTGCTCTGATGGCAGTCAAACATTGGGAAAAGAAAGGTTGCTTTGATGTGAAGTGCGCTTGCTGACTGATGAAGAAGAAGGACAGAGAATGATGAATTTTTATGATGGCAATATTTAAACCGGCGCTCGACGCAATGGTGTAGCGCTACCGGCAACTCGTTTCAGGGTATGAGCTTGAATGTGTTTCCAACAACAAAAAGATACATTCCAGTAAGGGTCGATTTTTTAAATATTTATTCTGCATCGTACGCTCATGGAGGCGCCCAGTCAGTTTCACAAAAAATAGAAGAAAAATTGCCAATCAAAGCGTGGAAAGCCGAAAAGAAAACATGAAACGTCACAATGTCGAATGAAAAGTAAACCTCACCCGTACGGTGTTTATCTTGCCATGAGGAAAATGTCACCATTACCATTCGCAGCGGTCGTGAGCAAATACGAAGGATGATTTTACACCGGTGTGAATGATTTTTTTGTGCTGCCTCTGTCTCTCTCTCTCTCTGTTACTCTCTCATCTGTCTGCGAGGCCAAGCTTCCCATTCGCTCGGTTGTTGCCACGGTAATTACCGGTACCGGTGTGTAACGCTAAATTGCCGCTAAACGACAGTTGTTAAGGGCGAACAGGCGCCACCGTTGCCACTGACAGACGATTACCCGTCGTGACAACCCATTGCGACCGATTCCTCTCCGACCCCCAAAACTTCAGCTGATACTTCAGCGCGGACGATGATACCCTTCGAAATGGAACAACGCTCAATGCCGGTTGGCCGCGACGTAATAAAATAAAAAATCGCGATCGTTCCGTCGAACAAAGAGCTCTCTATTTGGCGTTAGTGATCCTTACGAGCGGTCCGATGCGGTGTTGGAAGGAACGAGACGGAGCATCATTCCTGCATCGAATGGGAGATTTTTATTTTATTTTCACCATTTATCGCTGTCGTTTAATCTGTCGCAGCGGGAATGTGTGTTTGTGTATTTTTTTCCCATTTCCACGAGATGCGGAAACTGGGGTGTTTGTGGGTGAGAAGAGATGAGATTGGATAAATTGTTCTAGTCGATCCAGTCGTTTTTTCCGGGATCTGTTCACGATGCTGCAATTTGCTTCCTTGATGGTTTAGTTACCTTTCGGGGGTCGTTGATATACGCGAGTAATTTCCGTGCTCTGGCTGCACTGCAGGACATGTGGTTCTCGTAAAGAAAACATATGGATCGAGCATCAAAGGCTGCTCTGATGGCAGTCAAACATTGGGAAAAGAAAGGTTGCTTTGATGTGATTTTTTTTAGTAAAGCAAGTTTTCGAACCTCGTTATCGAGAGTTAGTTTTAAATTTAATTGCTGTATAAACTAATTCAAGAGATGGGACAGAAAATCATCCTGTCGTTGATACGGTACGTTTTGGATAACTGATGCATCGACATTCAATGTCACTTATGATACACGAGTTCATTTTCATGATAAATCCCATGCTATCAGTTATGCAACGCGTTCTACGTGAAATGCATGCATTTACAAATTCCCGTCATTAATCTCATTGGGTTTTGCTATCGTTTGAGGTATCATACGTATATCCAGCTTTCATCCAGTGTTGCGACAGCTGATTGATTTATCTTATGTCTGTTTACACTGCCAGGTCACGCACTAACACAAGCTCAACCCTACGATTTACTTTTCAACGCGCGGCGTCTAAATTATTGATCGGATACGAAGTTCAAAGCTTTAAGCTACTCGTTAACCTGATGCGTGCAATGATTCACTGTAAACGACAAATACACAAATTTGATGCATGAACACCGAAATCATCCATTCATCTACATTCAAATAGTCTGGTTCCGTACAGTCCACCCGTTTCGATGTTTTACCCACCAGCGCAAATCGGAGAGAAACTTTTTCGATTTTCTGACAGAAACAAAAAGTAAGACAACAACAGCGTTGGGCTGGAGTTTTAATCATTACGACATACAGCGTACGTGTTGGAGCGCGCACATCAGGGCGCACGGGACTGGGAATCAGTCTCTTGACGTTACCGATTGGCCCGATGAACCGATTCCCATGCCGATTGCCTGTCGTGACATTGGGGACGTGAACTCCATTTACATACCATAACGATGGCACACATTCAATTCCGTTCCATTCTGCCTCCTCCAGCGTAAACCATCACAGCCTCTTCACTGGGGATTGGAAATTGGAAAACGGGAAAACTGGTGCGGGAGAAATAAAAACGTCACGCAACCCAACGTTGAACATGGGTTGAAGGCAAATTTGCGTTTGATCGTGTGGCTTCCACATGAGGACAGTTGCGTGTGAGCAGGGCATAGCGAGGCCGGGAGTGCTTTGATGGAGTAGAAGAAAAAAAAACGCTCCAACCGAAAAACAAACATTCAAAAGGCGAATCGGTCCGGTAGCGGGTTCGCCAGCGGCAAGAAGATTTTAACGCTCATTGACAGAGCCAACGGGGCGTGGAAATGGTGGTCGATTTTTTCGCGCTTACAAAATTCGATTCCCCATCCGCCGTCGCTTCGTCTATCGCCTGTTTTTTTCTTTCGGCCTGTGTGCGATCCGGTACCGTGCAGCTGTTGCTTTTGACGTATGGGTGAACTATTTGTTGTACGGAGTTCGCCGGCTTGTCCGGGATCGTTGGCATTCGTTCCAGTGTCCCCTCAATCAGCTATGGCCGATGCTCGGCGGGTGTGTTTTATCTGCAGATTGGCCCATTATGAATGAGCAAACATTATGTTTTCGGTGGTGGTAGCCAGCCGATGCTCGGCGGGTGTGTTTTATCTGCAGATTGGCCCATTATGAATGAGCAAACATTATGTTTTCGGTGGTGGTAGCCATTTTTCATGCATTGAATCAGGTGTATCTGAAGGATTACGATATGTTATACCAGCAAACGGCATATCAGTGCTCGTTAATTAAACAAAACACAACATATAGTAATGTTGTGTAGCAAATGCGCTTTAAGGAGCATCACATTTTCAAATGTCTGTTCTTGGAATTGTTCCAAAACAATCTAACCCAACTTCGGGCATATGTGCGGCGACTCAACGAAAGATAGCAAGTTGAAGAAAGCATAAGATTTTTCATCGTGTTCTTCGGGAACTTCTGGTAACCGTTGTTCGTATCTTTGTTTTGAATGAGGGCAATAAATAAATCTTGATGTTTATTTTTCATCCTGTCACTTTCAACACGCCTGAGAGTGAACTTTAAAACTTCTGAGCAAGCAATTTGCTACATTCCAAAGAAAAGGCATGATATACAAGACTTGGAACGTATTCAATTGGATAGATTTAGGAGTGTTCTTTCATGGAAAACCTACCAGTTTGGTATCATCATCATCATCAGCGCTACCCGGTGCGAACCTGAGCGAAGAGAACCCCTCAACGAGCACGACCAAACTCCCGAATGTATCTTCCCGAAGCGCGCTCTAATGGTGCCAGCTTTTGGCCTTCTAATGGTCAATATTTCTCGCCCGGAGCACCCTTCACCGGGCGGCGAACAGAACGAATCGCAAGTGGTGGAACCAAGGTAAATAAGCATCGACTCGACCTACATTTTCCACGAACCGTGCGAGCGGAAATTTCATTCAATTCCCACAGGACCACAGCACCTAATAGCAAGGTGATAATGATGGTGGTTACGATTACAGGGACCCCTTTTTTCCGTCGCCCGTGACCGTGGGGAAAGGAACAAAAATCAGAACCAAGCGTTTGTGCGCACCGGGAACGCGGAAGTTCGAAATCGCTTTTCCGGGACTTCTCATTTGGGAAACGGGTTTCGTTTGGGAAGGAATGGTATGGTTACGACCCACTGCTGGTCGGCGTTTCACCACCCGAACGCCACCCCACGCATTGCATTTGTGGAAGGTGTGTCTCCAATTTTTCATCACACCTTCCACCGTCGTTAAGAGCTTTCGGTCGGTGTTGGATTGAGTGGTGGAAATGTCACTCTTCAGCGGTTCGAGTGCAGCGCTCCAATTTAGTGGGACACACCGCGATGCCGAGTACAGCGGTCGACAGGCATTACGCATAATGATCCACTCATAAACGCGACGGCAGGCGTTTTCCTCTTTTGTGGGACTTCGAATGTGGGTTTATGTGGCTTTATCATCGGGAATGGAGAATGGGTTTCAGTAGAGGCGAATTAAATGGTGAGCAATTACGCGTCCTTTGTGCCAGAGATCTTTTGCGAATGTTGCAATGAATGGATTGAACAAAAACGTGAAAAGGATTCCAATGTTTTCACCATTTCACTGTAGAAACTGAAGTGATTCTTTATTAAATCACCTTTCGAGAGGCATAGCCAAGGATTTTTCTTTTAATCATATGACCATTAATGACCGTTTTTTCATTCAAATACTTCTAAAGAAAAACGGTATGGAAAGCACTTATAAAAACAAATGTCAGTTTCTATCCTCCACTGTCCCTCAACCGAGCTGAAAAGCGAACAAACTCTCTCTCTCTCTAATCGGAAACAAGTTCCACCATAGAAAACGGATGATTGCACCGCCGGGAAACAAGTATGGAGGCGCATAAAACTGATAAAAAGCGGCTGGTGGGTTTTCCTTCGTTTAAATTTCGTTGCGTGTCAAAGCACCATTTCCCGGTTGGTGCTTTTCTGCCTCCCGTTTAACGAGCCCCAACGCGCAAGGGGTCGTGCAGTTACGATCGATTTTTAGCACAGGGTAAGGACTTTATTTTGGCCTATTTTAAAATGCAACTAAGGACGCGCGCGAGCGCGCCATACTATTTGTAAACACAGGAACACACGGGAAGGAACGTTTGTGAAAAGTTGAAATATTCGCACACGGGGTTTCGCATGCACGGAGTTCGCATGCAGTTGGTGTTGGTGAGCTTGGTTGCGAGGGGATCACGTGAGGAAATACCTCCACCCCCAACCCATTGTCCGGTAGGACATGATTCGTGCTGCAAGTTTGTGGCGTGTGGTCTGTTGCATGCGAGAATTGATACCGGAACTGCACGGTATTCGCTGGCACAGCAGGGAGCGTTTATTTAAAGCCCGCGTCCGTGCGGGTGCGCTGTTGTGGAGGCATTTTCCGTGCACCGCAATGCAAATGGCGTTGAAAAGTGTGCCAAAAAGTCAACGAACTCTGAACGGGCATCGATTTGTTTGGGAACCCGGGGAGGGATTCGGAAACGAGTCATCCGTACATGGCAAGTTCTTTGACCCAGCCCAGGGTGAAGAAACCGCTAAGGAGCCTCGCGTGTGATAATTCTAATTCGATCCGATCATAAGATCAGAAGGATCAGCTACACTTCTAATAAAATCACGATTGCTATTCAAACATCCCACTCGA